>CAOJBK010042765.1:0-13601 GCA_948294925.1 Codiaeum variegatum
TTGTCCTATGTGATTTTCTCATTTGTATAATTATGCCACTTGGCAAAATCAGTGAGAAAAGAAAAGGAAAACAAACATGAAGATTACATCTGTGGTCTTGTTTGAACCACAAAAACTTTACCGTCCCTTATCACACCTTCAATGTCCTGTGGAGATCCATAGAGCTCCTCAATTGCATTTCCTGCACGAGCAATTCCCGAGAGGATTTTTTGTCGAAATTTGTCATCATTAATTAATGGATCAGATGAGTAATCAAGCACAACTTGTTCTTCTTCATCCATTGGAACACTGCATAGGAGACAGCTTCTAGATTAGCAGGAAAAAAAACAGTAATCAAAGTTGGAAAAATTCTGATATTGTTTCAACTGCACCAATATCAACTTCATTTATATTTGGATGATTTTTATCGGGGAGATCGTATAGAGCATAGAGAAATGCAAAAAATTATGGTCATGTACTTTTAGTCAGTTTACCTATCGTAAAGGCCTGCACCAGCATAACCTTCCAGATCTTCACCATTGGAGTCAGATCTGAAGATAATGGAACGTTTTATAAAGAGGCCAATGGGTTTGCTCGGATAACCTAATAGCTGAAAAATGACAAATTATTAGCCAAAGTAACACATCGTCAAATGAAGGATTATGCTTAACCAGAAGTTTGGAAAATGAAATAGTATTTGTTTTAACAGGTGAGTAATTAGAAAAATATGAACAATTTTTTTTCACTTTCACATTATCATCCTTCCTAGATTAATAGATAAAATGTTTACCTGAGGAGAGTCCAAATCTTTTTTCTTGCAGACAAAACTCAAAGCACGACCAGGATAGGCTCCAACTAGTGTTTCTCCCAGTCCCTTCACCACCTATAGTAGCAGGGATTGGTAATTCAATTTCTTTATAGTAATAAAATGATTGAAGTATGGTAGGGAATTGTAACATAAAAGATATAAATTACCTCAGCATATATTTCTGAAGAGTCCCCTGAGGATGGATTAGTTGTGTGAATAACAAATGCATAATCAGCATTTATTATCTCCTGAACCAGGACAGCCATGCAGAGGTAATCATGGTCTAACTTCACTTTCCTTGTGCTGAAATATGCTCTTTCATTCCACTTTGAAGCCCAGACCTGACATTGAAGTACAATAATAATCACTATCACCATACACACAAGAAAAAGAATTAACGGAACTTAAAATTATGACAACAGGGAAAAGAGTAATTAGGGTTTAAAATTATGAGAACAGGGAAAAACAGTAATTAGGGTTAGAGCATCTTGTAGGAACAGACTAAAATAAGAAATTATTTTCATAATATTTTGTCAGAAATGCGTTGAAATAAGGATAATATTGACTATATGTTACTAGTACATAGTGTTCAATTCCGCCCAAAATTGATAACCAATCACATAATGTAACCCAAGCTCTGGTGATAGGAAACAATATAAGGCACAGGTACATCTTGCAGGAAAAAAAAAAAGAGGCACGGTTACAAGCCAGTTCATATTGTGAAGAGAAATGCATCACATTCAGGCTTATTTGCACTAGAAATGAGACTCCAGCTAAGCATGGTCATGCTCAAACCCTACAAGAACAAGTACACTGACACCATCAATCAACATATGTGAGGAGCAAGGAGGTACTAGCTATACGACCAAATAATTGGCATGCTTCAAGGCATGTATAAGGGTCTTGTGATGCTAATTATAGTAATGTGATTAAAGGAATGGCTCTTAAGCATACGAGATAAACATAAAATGAAACTGTTGCATGGGAAAAATACTAGGGAACAAAATGGTGGTTTTTAGGAATTGGAATCCTACAGTCTGGTAAAGTGATTTACCTTTTTTATAGCCATCCATGCTTGCTCCCATCGTTGTTCACCTTCATCACCAGGCCACGGCATCCCAGAATTTTTCATCTTGGTCTTGAGCTCTTGCACCTGAAAGTAACTATAGCCTATTAGATGTCACCTCTACATTGAATTACAGTTGTTTGATTCCCTAGTGAATTTTTATTTCATTTTATTTCCTTCTCACATTTACCAACAAAAAGGTTCTAGGAAAAACTTTGTTATATTTGGAGGTATGGCATATGGAAAGGCTCGCCAGGAGCTTCTGCAACTGAGGTGAAGAAAGGAGTTGAAACATACAAACAAAAAACAAAACTAACTAGAAGTTGAACCAAATCTGCGTTGCTTGTGCGACAATATTTAGCAAGGAAAGGGAACAAAATGAGAGAGAGAGCATAAGTTAATAGTAGAAAGCACTTGTACAAAAGTTATTCAAAATAAATCATCTGTATATTCAAGGAAATTGTAGAAAGAACATACCAACTGAGGTGGTGCTGCCAGATGTAAAACTGTTTCACGAATCTCCCTGAGAGCACTGAACTCTCCTCCTCCCAACTTTTTCTTCAATATTTGCAACTTTTTATTCACTTCCTGCCAATCAAAGAAGAGGGTGGGGGATTAATCAGACAAAACCGAGAACAATTACTAGGATAAAAACTTGAATTCCAAAATGTGCACACAATCAGTGACATTCAGCAATAGCTACAGCCAAAAAACAAAAGTCACCAGCATAAAAGAATTTCAACATTTCATGTCCCAGCTCAAGCTATGGGACAAAGAACTAAAGTTTAACCAAAATGTAACTTTATTCACTGAAAATACATAATGCAGATTGTTAATCTTGAAAGCAATTCATGATAAAATATTGAATAATAAAAGATGTAAGCATCATAGATTTTTGCCGTCTTTCATATAACACTTTCCGGGAAATACTAGGTAATAATCAATCAGAAGAGCTTTCAAGATAATACATCTTTAAAGTAGTATGAAAATAATCAGTATGCATACCTTATTGGTTTTCATATTACACTTACTGGGACTGCTTGGTTCTTATATTTTGTCCAAGTAATCCATTTCTTAGTTAAAAAGCCTTTCTAAAAAGAATGTATCTTCACATGCACAACCATCACCAATTGGGCAGGTATAGGAAATAAAGGAATCAGAATCCAGTATTGTTGTCTTTTCTTTTCCTCTTTTAAGAAGTTACTAAAAAATCAATCGGGAAGAACTACTTGAAGAAGAACAGAAGAAAAGAAAGATCTGCCAGTCTTCTTTTTATTTTTAGAGCATCAGGGAAGGGGAACTCAAAACTAGATTTATTTCTAGGTCTCATATGCACCTACCATTAGATTATGCCTTGGTACATTGGGCAAATAGTCAAATTGTTATTGATTAGAAATAACAAAAGCAACAAAAATCATCTTGAAAAATATTAGAACATTGTAATAATAGTAGAAAATTGTTGTTACACATGAACTGAGCATGCATGAGAACTACTGGAAAATTCCAGATAGATTACCTGATTGGAACTATCTGAAAGGACCTTCTCAAAAACTCCAAATGGTAATGCAACTGATGTAGGAATACCAATCCAGGATGGCACTTTTCCTCTTAGATGCGATATATTGCGTGATTTGGCACCAACCTGGGGAAATGATCATCAGACAATTAAAAGAACTCAATAGATGATATTGATAATACTCAATTTATTTAGGCAAGGAAAAAGAATAGAGAAAAAAAAAAGAAGGGAAGCAAATATAACCTAAACCTGAATAAAAATGCTATTTTCTCTTACCATTTCACTGGTGAACTCCTCAGATGATATGGCATATCTACCACTGAACTGCTTCTTCATCAACTTTATAGGTGTAGAACCAACTTCTTTCAAGTTAGATGAGTTTGAATCCCCCAGCTCACCTTCTTTTAGCTCACTGCAATTGAAGAATAAATTTAAATTCATGTTAGTTTTTGAGACATGGTGCACAGGCATTCCAAGAACAACTAAGGAAGAACTTAGGGCACCTGTAGACTATATCTGATGATGTAGGTTTCAGAGACAACAATTTCCCTTCATTTGCTTGGAGTTTGTCCAGAATGTCATGATCAAAGCATGTGGCAAAGCAAACCTGCCATTATCAATATAGACATCTCAATTGTAATCCATCTGAGATTTTATATAGATAATCACATTGTAGCATGTAATTACCTTGCTATTCCTTGCTCGAACTGAAACATGGGATAGGACATCAGGCATGTCAGGTGTCAGCACTGCAACTATACCATCTGGAATTTCTTCTTCTCCTTTTACTCGTCTTGGCACTAAAATTGTAGGCCGATCATATGATTTATTCTGTACTGCAAGTAACTCATCCACAACAACAACATACCCAGCAACTTCAACTGGGCTAATGACCTGCCAACTGTTCCAGCCAATTGAATTGCATGTGAAGATCAATTTGGAAGTGCCATACAGTGCTAAGAAATCCCATTACTAAAGCCCCCCTTAATAACATCATTTGCTTATAAAGACTTAACTTTTATCCTGTTACAACACTAACCTTCCAAGATGAGCAGTCTTCCGAAGAATTGGATCGAGTCGGTTCAGAAGTGAGGACAAAGAAGCAGCTGATCCAGCACGGATAATTTCTTCAGTGAATATGTTCACCTGTTAGAATCAATTATGAGGACATCATAATATTCTCTATTCTGTATATGTACCACTGAATAAAAGGTTTTGGCACGGAGAAAAATAAAAACATACAGCCCACTGGTCTACACCAAGCAGTGATCCAAGATACTCGGCTGATGGTTGCAAAACTTGTTGATACCACTCAGCCTTGCTAGTTAGGGCAAGGCGAGTTCTGTCAAGTACTGATTTTGCATATAATGCCCAGTGATCACTTTTACTGTTGGCCATACTTTGCGCATGATTCCAACCCTGCACACATGAAAAGAAATATCAGAGAACACTGGAAATGCCAATCATATGGACATTGGAAGAAGAATATGTAGAATTACAGGTGAGCTATAACACACATCCAAGAACATTTAACTTCATTCTACCTTCAAGCAATAGATAAGATCTTCATTATAATCTGAGGAGAGTGCAAGATTTTCAAGAACCAGAGCGATGAAATGCATAATTTTCTGCAAAACGAACAAGCAAGAAATTAAGAAAATATGTCCAATGGAGCAGGTACATATTGAGACCAATTAAGACAAGTAGTCAAGAATGAAAGCAGCATAAAAGCTTTAAACAAACATAGCTATTGATGACAAAATTCACCACTGGTCCTGCATCATTTAATTCCTCGTATCCTCTCTCAATAGCTGTCCTGACAGTAGAATCAAGGGCAATATCCAAAAATAAAATATCCTTCAGCCGATCATGAGACTTAAATAGCAGCGGCCTTAGCTCCTGACGAGCCTCCAGCAAGCCCTGCATTTCAAACCACTAAGTATGCTGCATGCAGTAATTACATTTCTGACTTGGTAGCTATTATATTTCCAGTACCTCGAGAAGTGCTTCTACATTTCTATCTTCAACATGTTCCAGAACAAACTGAAGCAATTCCTGCTCAAACAGACAGAGAATAGAAAATTGGATTTCATACATCCTGTCTGACAAGCAAATGTACATTGAAATAAAGTTGAAAACATTACTGGAAATCCAGATGGCAAGCCTGCGACTGGATTTATCTGCACTCCAACCATGAACCCTTGACCCTGAAGAGAATTGGGAATAAGAAAGGTCTTGTATAGGATAAAAATATTTAGTTGAGAGCTTCAATCAGGGCAGGGCACTACCTCAGCTTTGTAGCCCAAACAATTTGCAATGGCTGACTCAAGATCTGCACCTGAATGCACTGCCTACAAGAAATCAACAGTTTGAAGCTAACAATTGCATCAAAGGAACTTTACCCACCACTAGAAGACAATATCAATTCATTTGATTTGATGAACCACCATAAACAAAATGGAGAATATTTATCACTGATGTTTCTGCACAACCATGACCGATAGGCTGGCAATCTTTGACGCAACACTATAATACGACTCGAACCTGACCCAAAATAATTGAGGAGAAACACGATTACGACACAACATGAATATGATAACACCTGAATCTGACACGATTTCACCAAATTGTCTTATTTTCCATTTTTTACAAGTTTTGACTTATTATAAGTACAACCTGAGATCGAGACGAAATAAAACACAAATATGACACGCCAACCAGAATTGTCATCCTTTACCAATGCATGCATGTATTATGCAAATGAACCACCAAGTATTCATAGACCATCTGTTTCCTCCATACATTTTCCAAATATATAAACAATTTGAGGACTGATATTACGTCATATTAAGCAAATAATTCAGTCAAATGATTAAAATACAAAGATATCCAATATAACCGATTGACTGCTTTTTTTGCACTAAACATAAATTTATACTAAAAATCGAAGAAATCATGAAGCATTTACTCTAATGGTTTAGACATCCAACCTTCAAAGTTCTCATATAATTTCCAAGATCACGCAAAAGACCATCCTTTTGATCTCTCCTGAAGTTTGGCTCAGAATGGATGGCACGATCATAACTTAAAAGTCGCTCTTTTGTTATTCCATTTTCATTCAATGTTTTCCAGTACACACTGATGTCTAAGTCACTTTTAATGTAATCCATTAATGCCTGCAGGAAAAAGCATTTTTAAGAAGATTTTAGACTCTGAAAATCATTTAACTTGAATGTAAGAATTTATAGTTTCAATACCTGACAGATTATGACATCATCAGGACTTGTGTTATTATGCAGTTTCTGATGCCATTCCTCCATCATTCCACCTTTGCAATCATTGTTTCTCTGGAACCAACAAATACTCACTCAAAAAATTGAAATGCTGGACTCCCAAAATAAAGGAATCCTAACTGTGAACACAAGGAGCAAAAGACAAGATTCATTATTGACCTGTATAACAAGGATTTCATCTCGAATACGTTGTCCTACATCACCTTCACCACCTCGACCAACTGTCGACATAACCATCCGCAAAAGCTCCCGATACTGTGGATGATTTATGTATATGTTCTGGAGTGACTCTATCAACCTATCTTGTGCCTTACTGATCTCACTGCAACAAATGAAATAAGGTGTTTGAATGCATAGAATTATCATGCATGGTCATAGTAACAACTAGAGAATTATAACTTGTTGATACTCCCAGAGTTTGAGACTCATGATGTGCATGCAAATCTCAGAGAAAACCTAGTGCTAGACAGGACAAGTTTCTTTATAGTCCAGTTTTGCAATGAATGAAAGATGATAAAATTTTGTATCTCAAATGTTGGAGTGCATAAGGAAAAAAATGAGTCTTCTTGATTGAAACAAAATTAGTCTCACAAGTTTACCGTGGTTTGACATTGTAGTTTTTGTTCCAAATAAGTTGCCTTGTGGCCATAAACCGCATCCACACCAAGATCCCTGCAAGTCCCAACTGGCCTGCATCTTTTGCTTCTTCCATTAAATCTGCTGCAATATTAAATCTAGGAGAGAAAGAATAGTACGACTTATTACTTCCAGGACTTTAAAAAATAAAGACATTTCTGAAATCTAGATATGAGCTCTGATGTTGAGTAGTAGAATTATTATGCAGCACAAACTAGAATTTGCAGTGCTTCGATCAACCAGAGTAAAATTTTACAATCATCAGACAGACAATAAACGTCTTAGCTCTTACAAATATGTCAGGTCATGCAAAGATCAGTCTTTGTCAGTCAATTTTTTTTCCAAAACGGAGGAAAAAGAGACAGCCTTGTGGATATTTATATAATCAGCTTGCCAGGTTAGGGAAAATAAGAACGTAACATAAACCCCACTCATATTTAGAGTCATAAACCCTTTACACTTAGAATTAGGCCTTGTTCTCTTCAACTGAATTCTACTGAGCTGAACTTTATTTTTACCGATTAAAACTGATTTTATTGATTAAAACTAATTTTTACTTAACTTATTTTTGCTGAACTGATTTTTACTGATTATAATTGATTTTTAAGTTTTTTTGAACTTATTTTTACTTATTTTTGCTGATTAAAACTGATTTTTACTGAACATATTTTTGTTGAACTTATTTTTATTGATTAAAAGTGATTTTTACTTATTAAAACTTATTTTTACTGATTAAAACTAATTATTATTTATTACTTATTCCTACTACGACTATTCCCTTATGCATTTTCCAGTCCCGCTGCAATTTTTTTTAAATAACTGAGCTATGTGTAGAATATATCATATCACCAGGAGGGAAATTCATATATCATAAAATGAGAAAACTGATTCAGAGCAAGCATGATCTATCTGAGAGGAAATGTTTGAGGCCAGTACGAGTATCATTATAGTTGCTAGTCTCTTGAATTAACTTGAGTGCCTAAAATCATGAAGCAAACAACATATTTTTCTTTCCACACTCTTAGCGAAGTGTGGGCTCGCAATATTATTGTGGGGTGCAAAAACACATAGGAAACATGTTCAATGTAAAGGCTCTACAGCTTCAAACATATTCTTGTTCTCTCAAATAATACATCACATCATCATAGATAAATGCAAACAATCTTCATAGCACCATATGCCTATAGTTTCCTCTTTTCTTTCCAATTGGCAAGAATCTAAGTTCAGGAACTTGCTAATTGCCAGGTGATCAAAACAATAAGACTGGGGCCTATGAGTCCTAGGTACTGAATGCAACATAAGTAACGCACTCCTACATTCACATTAACTACCCAGACTCAAGTATATAACTCATGCATATAGTCCAAAGAAACAAAATGAACTTTCAGGAGGACATGACATGCTACGCAGAAACTCACATACAATAAGGCAACTTTAGATTCCAAAATCTATAACAAGAGACAGAATCATAGTTTCTGTCAAATCAGAAACATTCAATGATAATAGGAATCATGGACAGATTGCTAACCGGTGCATGAAGGACTTCTGTGCCTCACTTTCCATCTCTGCGATTTTATCCAACAACCCTTTGGCTGTGCCTTTGCCTTCCCGAGCATCCTTTCACAGAGAACAACTCAAATAATGTAAAAGAAGTGACGAAAGAAAAAAAAAAACATAAATGCATAGTATAATAAATGCTTGTTAAGTATATAAAACTGAAAGCAACCTTTTGGACTGGTTTTGATACAGCACTGAATTCAATGTAAAAGTCTGAACCTTGATTTTTTATCCAGTTTTCATTTGACACAAGCACAAAAGGCATCCCTACAAAATCATCTTCTTCGATCTCCAGTTCGAAGGATTGAACCTAAACATTAAATTGAGAAAATTTTAACCATGTGTTAATTCTTTATGACTGTTAATGCACATAATACCTGTTCTCGTAGCAGTAATTTATTCAAAGGCATACGCATCATTGGGTTCAAGAGCCCCATAGTATGTGGAATAACATCAAAATTACTTTACACACCTGGTAAGGAAGCTCAACAGAAGAAATATTTGTAAGTGGGGTTTCAGCAGCCCCACTTAGAACAACTGAACCAGGAGGCAACACAATTGATGGCGGTACCTGCAGAACAGCCACACAATCAAAAGACCAAATCAGTGAAGAGAGGAGGGCAATGCCAACTCCAAAGACCTAAACCATCTTCAGAACCATTTCAAGAAATAAAAATCCAAACAAACTTACCAACCACTCTTTACCCTTTCTAGATAAAGCCCAGTGAAGAGACAATGGCTCTATGAAATCGGTGGCTACGCAAATCTTTGTCTTACCAGAGGCCTTGGTTACAAGTACCTTCAAAATGTAAATGAAGTACTGAAAATTAGAATAACTCATGCAGGCAAAATTATTGTAATTCTTACAGTGTGAGAGAACTGATCAACAGTGAAATTTTATCCCATCCTCACCAAAAGTTCCATATCACCAATCTTGAAGATATTCTTGTTCAGGACAACTCCACCATCAAGTTCTTCCTTTGCGTTGGCAAAACTTTCAACTGTTGTCCAGGCCTTTGGTTCCACCGAAACTCCTTCCTCGGCAAATTTAGCAGCGGCATTTTTGTTGATAACCAGTGTCAAGTCCCTATTTTTACGCTGAATCCTATCACGGCTATATCTTCTTTGCTGCAGCTGCTTTGAAACCTCGGTCTGGATCTCTCCTTTAGTTATTTTTTTTCGTATGTCATCAAGAGAGACACCTCTTTCCAGTTCTCTTTGCAATTCTTTTCTTGCTTCCTCAAATTCTTTCTATATATGCAAAAAAATGTGTCAATGAATGTCAAAGTACAAGTTTAACAAACTACTCATGCAATACTATAAATGAGAAATGAGCACAATCTCCAGCATAAGTAATTAGATGGAAACGGGATAAAGTAAACTTACCAGTTGCTGCTCTGAAGAATAATTGGGTTTCCCTGCCTTTTCCCATCTTACATAAGATTGGATCTGTACAAGATCATCAGGTATCTCACTTTTGGTTTCAGAAACAGATGGCTCCTTTATTTCATGACTATCATTTTTTCTGGTCAACCTTGCTCGGAGATCCTCAACAGAAGTGCCCCTTGCAACTTCCTCCAATAACTCAACACGAGCAGCTTCATATTCTTGCTAAAATAACGTTCAAAAGGCAGTATTGCAATATTACATACATCATAAGGAAAAGAAAATGTGATTTGTAATTTCTATGCATAGACAAATAAAAACCATGTTTTTCTTCCATTATTATTACTGAAATTGATTTTTATCAACAAGACAACATCTAGCATCATAATCTCGTTGAAACCTACCTTCTCTTGTTCAGGGGTATATTGTTGTCTACCCTGTCTTTCCCACCTCAAATAAGCTTGAACTTGTACGAGGTCTTCAGGAACCGAAATATTTGGAATTATAACATTCTCTCTTGCAGGTAACTTAACAAGAAAGTTCTCACCATTATTTTTAAACCTGCAAATAAGAATATGAAAAGAAAAAAAAAACATCTCATTCATTTGATTAGCTAATAGTATGATGTACAGCCCTAGAAAAAATGCTAATAATAGAAGCTCACCATTTATTTCGGGCTTCATCAAATATAAGAAACTCCAAGGCTTGTATTGCAGGATCATCAATCTCTATTTTAAGGTGAGAACTGGAACCAGACTAGAGGAAAACAGTGCATGACAAAACAAACAGCTATTTATTCATTTATGCAAGTCAAAACCTTTCTTTATCCACTAGATAAAAAATGACAATTTAGGAAACAAGCATGTTTTACTTTTTTGCACCTACCTTAACAAAAGGACTTCTAAGGGCTCTGTTCTTATACTTTCTGGTTCCATCTGGTTGACAAGAAGGAAGTATCCACTTTCTGACAAAATAAGAAAGCAGCATAAGCAACAAAGTAGATGCCACAAGCTGTAATACATCAATTATGACTACACCAAATCATTTATTGATATATAGTACTTTCCAGTAAAGTTGGACTTACTCCTTTCTATCTCGTATTGCACCCCAGTGTAGGAGTAAAGAGTCACTAGTATGTGTAATCTGAATATTTACTTGTGTGGGAGAACCAACAGTAGGATTGCTAACAGAAACCTGGTCAATTAGAAACAAACATGAATAAAGCTATTGCCTATTCAGATCTAAAAAATGCCAAAACACAAAAACTTGGCAAACTCAATGAAACCTCTTTCATACATCCAGGGTAGACTAATTATACCTGCAATTCTATATCTCCATCCAGGTTATAATTTCCTACCAGCTGCAGCAAGGAAATGATTTCATTGCAACATGTTAGTACTTAGAATAAACAGCATGTAGCTCTCTCTCTCATCCAATGAACTACGCGTGCTCAGGCAAAGAGATATAGGTATAAGTAGAAAATTTACTGCAATGCTTCCCCAGAAAAAATAGAGCAAGCAAAGCCACATGAATGAAACTCATGATCAAATGGTGTGAAGGAACAAAATTAGAAGATCTCAATACAGAATGCAGAACATTTCATATATGATTGGTTCAATTTGGAAATGAAATTAGAACTGAAATGGCAAATCTAAATCCAAAAAGATCTTATTCCAAGTTTAATTTTGTGGACAACTAATATAAAAATTCCATGGGTCTACATTTGAAAACCTTTCGAGACAGATTCAAGTTATTCAAATATAGAAGCGTCATAAAATTCAGTTATAGTAGAAAATTTGTTATCTTAGTTAACCAAATGAGAAAAAAAAATCATATTCCAAGAATTGCATTCTATTCTCAGTTCTAGATCAAATCAAAAGATCTTTAGGTCTAGGTAGTTCAACAAGAAAGCATCAACGTAACCAATGAAACCTTCCTAAATGTTTGTTATTCAAAGAACATAAAACTGATCACTCAACTCCGTATTCCTAACTCTTAAAAAATCCTAATTCATTCATTCTCTTCCCTTGCCAGTATTCTTTAGCAATGACTTGAAATCACAACTCAGGAAAATTCCAAAAAAAAAATCATTTTCTAAACAACTCTCTCACACAATCACTAAAATTACAAATCAAACACTAGCAAGGATTAGCATTTGAAAATTACCTGAGGTGAAGGATCCATAGCTAGTACAGCACGCGGAGAAACCATTGCAGGACGAGAAACCCGAACGACTAATTTTAATTTCCGCACTTTCAAACCATTACCATAAAAGCTAGCAGCTACCGACGACCTCCGTAATTGCGGTGCCGCCACTCCTTGATTGACACAACCAGATTGAAATAAAGGGTTTGCAGGAATACCAGTTTTATGTTCTAAAACCGCAGGTCGAACTAAACTCTGCTGGAATAACTTGTGACCTATACTACTACTCATATTCGTAGATTCACTTCTTAATCCTGAAGAAATTCCAAAATTAAAAGAAAAGAAATGAATATTATTAATGCTTAGCGAAAGTAAAATTAAAGATCCTAAGGAGATTCATGACAATGAAATATAAGTGCATTTGAGTGCAAATAAATATTTGTAATATTAGAATTCCTTGTCTTTATTTTCCTTCTCTGAATATTTCCTCGGGAATCAGACAGAAAATGAGGGCTAAAATGAATAATTGATAATCAATTAACCTTTATACAAATCGATTCTGTATAAGAGATTTGTGTAGCTGAAGAGCTTTGAAACTGAGCTATATGGCTGTTTGATTTCTAATTTATGCTTTGATTCAGTGAAAATCACAGAAATTGAGGAGCAAAACCAAACGGAAAATAGCGATTTATCGTTGAGGTAGAATACGTGGCGGTATATGATTTGACCACGTAAAAAGTCTCTCCTCGGAGTGAGACATGGGCAAATTGTCACGTGCCGGAGAGGGAGGGAGTGGAGCGTGGGGTCCGTGACCTGTTGAACACTTCGATATTTTTTTAATTGGAAAATTGTGGTGTTCATTAGATTGACTGTTTCAGTTTTAATATTTTAAAATTTTTTTTCTTAGATTTTTTTTCTTTTGGAAAAATTATCATATGCTAATTTTTACATCATTCATAACTGAGGTAATAAATTTTTTTTATAATTTTTTTTAAGTATATAGTAGTTATTTGGTAAAAGAAAATTCAATGATAAATTTCATAAAATTCATGTGTTTTAATTTTATTTTTTTATGAAGATTGGTTATGTGTGCTACAAAATATGGATAGTCCTTTCATTTACATGTAGTTAGTAACACTTAAATATGAGATCTCTCTCTTCACATTTTTTGCAAGTAATAATAAGACCAATCAGATCATACTTGATTAGTTAATT
>CAOJBK010043212.1:0-12552 GCA_948294925.1 Codiaeum variegatum
TGTGAGGTCTGTCAGGCACCTGATAAGCTTGATGGTTGTATTAGGGATGTCACAGTTGCCCAATCAAAGTCTGTGAAAGGTTCATCTAAACTAGATGAGAGGTTTATTAGAAGCCTAATTAAATTATGAGGGTTACAGAAGAGTGGGGATAACTCTTTTGGGATAGGCATCTAAGGAATTTAGATTGCTGTAAATGGGCTTACTCTGCCCAAATGAAATAGAGTAGTTATAGTGAAAATCTCAAGGTGTGATCCTTGAGGACTGGACATAGGCGTTAGTGCCGAACCAGTATAAATCTCTGTGTTTACTTCTCTATTTTTACTTATGCATTTATCGGTCATCTAATTTTCTGCTTATCCACCTCCAGTTGCCTAACTTAGGCACCTAATACTTAGGCTAAGAAAGGTTGTTCAATAATCCTCCTCATCTGCACATTATATACATCTCTCACTACAAATTCAAGTAAAATATATCAGACGACTAAAAGGTGATTTAATGATTAGGCTTCTAATCCAGTGACTGACTTACCACTGATATATCTGTTAGGTGGCTAATGCTCATACAGATATCAGGGCAGTTTACATCAGGCAACTGATTGAAGCCATTGGACTTTTGTAGATAACAAGAGTTACCTAATTTTAGTCAACAAAGATTTTATTTATTATTGATATCAGACACCTGAGCAAAAATCGATAAATAAATTAAGAGTGAAAATGCAATGTCTAATTCACCCCCCTTAAACTCCTAACACTACTTTCATATGTTCTTTGTGATTGTAGATTAGACTTATAACTAGTCTTTTGAACTCCAGATAAATTTAGGGACACCAATTCTAAAGAATTGCATTTTAAAAGATGATTAGGAGTCACAGGCTACAAGTTACAACTCCTCTTAACTTCGCGAATAAAATGGCTCTATTATTTAATTATATATAATTTGATGTTAAAAAATCTATAACTTTTTTGATGGGATGATAAATTTTTTAATAAAAGGATAAATTAGAAATTGAGGTTGCAACATTTAATATTTTATTATTATAATAACTTATTTTAATAAATTTTTAAATTTTTAAAAGAACTTGAAAAAAAATATGTGAATTTAAGATGACAATTGCTCGCCATTGGACGATGTAGATCCGCTATTGATTTGACATATCCAATTATATACATGTTTAATTTTTTGAAGCCATTATATCTGTCTCATTATTAAAATTGAAATTGTATAAAATATATTCAAATAAAAAGCGTTGCGTCTAATTATGTAAATGCCTCGTAAAACAGGTACGTAAGAAAGGGGAATTCCAAAAACACGTGTTATAATATATGAATTATATTAACAAACTCAATTTTATGGGAAATTTGCCAAATCCTTATCTTTTCAATTAAAGGCTGAAAATAACAAAGTTTTATTTTTATTTTTATGGTAAAGTTAATTTATCATATATTGTATGGCTGATCAAATGTAGTTTTTTTTCTTTTTCTTCTTTTCTTCTTTTTTTTTTTGCCAAAAATAAGAATAACATTAATTTCACAAACTATAAGTACGTAGGAGTTTCTCCATCTGGTCTGGTATAACAGTAATCCAGACTAGAGACAAAGTGTCCAAAAAAAATTTTACAACATAGTTTGCAACTTCATTACAACTTCTTGGTATCCACTGAATGCAACACAACTCAAAATCTTGTAAAAAATTATTGATCCCGATAAAATAGAATGAACTTACCAATTACGAATTTCATTGGAATCATCAAAATAATTTGCTATCGTTTACTGTCAGTTTCTACTATAATTCTTTTGAAATTCCTTCTCTTTGCCTCCTGTGCTGCCATCCATAATGCCTTTGCCTCTGCCATATCAACATCATCAGCTTCACCTCCCATGACTAGCCCATGGATTAACCTTGCCTCCCAATTACGAAAAACAACAGATACTCCTGCTCTCCCTACGTTAGCCATAAAACCTACATCTACATTCACCTTGATAACCTCTTTAGGTGGTTTTAATCATTTAGATCATACTCCATGCTCTTTATTTTTTTTCCATGGCTCTCATATTTTCAACAAAATTACAATTATTGCTCATATCCATAGCCCTTCTACTATTTTGGAGAGGATTTGGACAAGTTCCATTAAAGATTTTCCCATTTCTAGACTTCCAAACCACCCATCAACAACACGCAAGGTCCAGGATCGATTTAGTATCACCTTCTTCAAACCACTGGACAGTTGTGAGTTTCCACCAGTCTGCAAAACACATAGGATTAGCATAAATGAATTTAAATGTCCACTTAGTGTCAAACCAAAACTCCCTTGCATGCTCACGAAATAATAATGCATGAGCAGCGTCCTCTACACTCTTCTCGCATAGAGAACATACTCCTGACACCTCTATTCCTCTTATGAACAGTTTATCCTTTGTGGGCAATCTGTTTGTAAAATCCCTCCAAATAAAGGTTGCAATCTGTGGAGGGAGATTTGATTTCTACATTGAGTTCCAAATCCTCTTTTCAGATCTTATATCCCCTCCTTCCCCTGCTCTTCTAACTTCATTATGTTGTACCAACCATTTATATGCTTTCTTAGTAATCAACTTACCACTTTTACTACCCAACTATCATGCAGGATTACTAAACCAATGTGGACCTTTTGGATTGCTTCCGCCTCTCTACTACCAAAACAAGACTGGATTTTATGCATATCCTAGCTCCTGTCAGCATTCATTAAATCAACCACCAAAATTGGGCCTCCCCGAACAGGTTGTTGTGTAACGTTTTGAATCCTAGTAATTTAGTTATCCAGGGATCTCTCCATATGTAAGTAGATCTACCATTTTTAATTGATTTACAAGCTACACTCCTAAATAGCTCTTGCACAGCAATTAAGCTCTGTCACACCCACAAACTTCTTTATCCTCTCTTTGCCTCCAAATAATTAGAATGATTGTAGTAAACTGACTCCATAACCTTGCCATTAAAGAATTAGATTTAATTAATAATCTTCAGGCTTGGTTGGCTAACAAAGCCTTGTTAAAATTTTCAAATTCCTAGAATCCTAGTCCTCCAACAAATTTTGATTTTGTCACTTTCTGAATCACACCTTTTTTCTTCTCCATGCCTCCCCCACCAGAATTTTGACAACAAGCCATTGATTCTTTGACATACAGTTTTAGGCAGCAGAAAACATGTCATAATGAAATTTGGGATAGCAAAAAGAGCTTATTTAACTAGTACCTCTCTTCCTGCATGTGAGAGAACCCCTTGCTTCTAGTTTGGTGCCTTTTTTTGTAACATCTGAAGGATAAATTTTGTTGCTTTCGTCTTCGATCTTCCCCAGCAAATAGGCAGCCCCAAATACTTTTCGTTTCCTTCGATACCTTTCATGTTAGTAATCTGTAAAATTTGATTTCTTAGCTCCGGATTACAATTCTTGCTAAAAAAAATATTACATTTATTTGCACAAATCTTCAATCCTGCCTGCTCCTCAAATTTGGAAATTATACTCATAATCTCACTTACTTCATTTGGAGAAGCTTCTTCTGTAATAATTGCATTATCTATACAAAGTAGATGTGTAATACTTATCTTTTTCATTTTTCGAGATTTAATTTTGATATCAAATATCTCTTAAAATATATAAATAAAAATTATTTTAAAAATAATATTATAAAAATATTTTTTAATATGATTTTAATGTTATATTTTTTTATAATTTTTATTAATATATTTTAAAATATATTTAAGATCAAATTCGAAAAGCAAAAACTTCAATAATTTAGAAACAGGACATCCCATTAGCCAAAAACAAATGTATATGTCATTCCACCAAATTCCAAAATAAAAAGGATAAACAACAAAATTAAAATGCACTATAATAAATATTATATTTTATTATTGGAGAAGTATAATAATAAAAATATATATACATCAAATTAAATGTCAATGTTGACATTCTCGTGATCATCATTCATTACTATAGCCAACCTAACCAAACCAAAAATAAAATAAAATCAAAGCTTCCAATTAGCAAAGAGAAACGTTATGAACCATGTATCCTATACAATCCTCCCTTCTACGTCAAGGAAAAATTATCTTTTTTTTTTTTTCTAGTATATGTGGCTAACTCTGTTAAAATTTATAAGGATAATGCTGTCCATAAAAAATTTATACTGGCGACGTATAAAATGGCGTCGTCACAGCAACACTGGCGGGATCTCTACAGCTCAATACTTTAAGAAGCTTGCCAGAGCCTTTACTAATAGAAGGCTTTTTCACAGTATCTGTTACCGGCGGTGGACACACAATATTCCGGCGGACTTGCCTGTTTTTAATATCTTGAAGTTCCATTTTTTTCGGATGCTTTACTACTCCAAACATAAGCACATACCACCTCGGCTTAATAGCCTTTTTAACTATTCCTTCATTTTTCCCGACACTTCCAACGGAGGAGTTCCGATCAATACAAGTATCAGATTCCGGTGAAATTTTATTAGAACTTGACAATCTCTCAATTTTCTTATAATCAAGAGACCAGCTATTTCTCATCATGAATTTAGTAGTGCTAATACGATCAGACTGAGTCATGATAGAGCTGTGTAACTCAGATCGGCGGCAAAAAGATGAGCGACGTTTGCTTTGTGGAGTAGTAGTGTTATGAGTTTTGAGATCTTGGAAGGGAATTAATTTACCACAAACGAATATATCTTCAGCTGAACACATATAATTATCGGAGCTGAAATTGCTGAAAAATTCGAAAAATTCAGGTGCGTCTGCCGATGATCTTCTAGTTTGAGTTGAAATTCTGGATTTCTCTTTTTGAATTTCTTGTTCATCAAGTGCAAGGTCGCAAAGAGACAGAGCTTCTTCTTCCTCTTTTACTGTGTAGTTTTGATAGTTTGTGTATTCTATCATTTTGATTTATTTGCAGAGAAATGAGAATTTGAGGTGTGTTGTTTTGTAAGTTGTGAAGTTGAAGAGGAAATATTTATATTGAGAAAGTGAGGAGAAAGAAAGTTTGAAAAGTTTTTCAAAATATAATTAATAAATAAGAAAAAAAATGATTGATTTTCTATTTTGTGGAATCTTTCCTTTCTCCAAAAATTTTTGAAGAGTAGTAGATTTAAAATTTATTTATGTATTTTAACTCGATTAAAAAAAGATAAATTCGTCACAAAATTAAAATATTTTAACTTACTATTAGTTTGTGTAGGTAAGTTTTTTTAAATTCAAAATAAGAAATAATCAGGGGTGGATTTTATTAATTAGAAATTAATTTTTTTTAATTAAATAATTAAATGCTGGTTTAAAATTTAAAAATCTAGACTGAAAATTCTACAAATTTGAATGGAAAAAAGATGATGTGATGGTGTTGAGAAGTTACTGATTCACAGATTCATGGAGTAGGGGTTCTAGAAAGGTGATAGCGAAAAGCGTCAAGAAATTGGAAGAGTAATGCTCAATTTGGATGGTAGTTAAGGTGGTTTATTATTGGCCACGTTTTTTTCTGTTGTATACGTAATTGCAGTATGCCTCTATTTATTTCCCTCTACGTAACCATAGTTTTTATTATATTTTTAAAGAGGTTAAATTAAAAATATCTTATTGCAATATAATATATTTTAAATTTTCAAAGCTCAATTTTTTTAAAAAAAATCAATATCTGTAATATTTATTAATATCAAATAAGATTATAAAATAAATTTCTAAAATTTTAAATTATGAACAAATATATCTATCACATAGAAATTCAATTTTTATACGTTTGTTTGAGCAATTAGAAGTCTTTTGTAAGATGATAGAATCAAACAGTATAATTTTATTGGAGATGGACAATGAGAGTCTAAGTCAATTTTATTCAAACATTGAATATGAGAAAAAGAGGAATGGCTAGAGTGAAAATGCCATAAGTTTGAATCATTTACAAGAGGAAACACGTGAACTTTCTAAGTAATAAAGACCATTGAATCATCCTTTATTGTGAGGTTTCTTGAATGAAACATGACTCACCATGATGGATTAGACAAGTTTACTAACAGAAATGAGATTGAAATTGAAAATAATAATAATAAAAAAAAAAGAGTAATGGAGAAAATAATATGATATGTGACTCCATTGTCAAAGATCCAATCAGTTCTAGAAACCCTAGTAGTATAACAATAAGAGGGTGTGAAAATTATATTTGGTTCCAAAAGAGAAGAGGAGAAAGAAGCATTTAAAAAAAGTTGGGAAACAATTACGTACCCTATATTACATGTGTCTTCGCCACTGTCTGTGCCAAATCTAACAACCTCTTAGCAAACTAATACAAAAGAATTAATTTGAATCATGCATTACATCAATGACAATGATGAAGATTACTGGTATAGCATCGCATTACTTACCAAATTGATAATAAATTTTTTGATTGAAAAACTCGAATATGAATCTTTCTATTTGTCTTTAAATAAATGGTAAGACTAATAAAAATATACATAATTGACAATTTTCTTTTTACATTTGGTATTGTTATATTATAATGATTATTATTATTATTATTACTATAAAATAAATAAATAAATAAAAATTATCTAGTATGAGTTAAAAACACACAAAGGCGGAATGGGTGGGCTCCAACTCAAGATAACTTTTGTAAATTTTAAAAATTATATGTATATATAATTTTGTCATTAAAAAAAATTAAATGGAATAAATACATTTTAAGTAAAAAAATATATTTTTAATCACTAATTTAAAATTTTATACAATTACTTTAGTTCAATATTTTATTGCATGAATAATAGAAGGCTAATCATTAATTTAAAAATTCATACAATTACTTTAGTTTAAAATGTCCTAAAATTTTATTTTATGAATAATAGAAAACTTCAACTTCAATTACTAAAAACAAAAATTATATATATATATATATATATCATGATAAAGAGGTGGATCCATTCAAATACTCTACCAATTTTTTAAAAATATATCAATAAATTTTATTTTATCACCCTCATTAAATTATATTTTACAAAGAATTAATATTTTTAAAGTTAGACTTCTTTTATATGTGTATTCTTAAATTTGTCTATTTCTCTCTATTAAATTTTAATTTGTAAACACTTTATCATTATAAGTTTTTTTTAGAATATCTTTATAAAATTATATTATTTATTAATTATTTATATGTATATGTATGTATATGCATGTGGATTTAAAAATTAATTGTCCAACTCATATATTTTTCTTTTGAATTACTTTTTATAAAATATATTTATAATCTAGTTTAGGGTAAATAAAATTTTTGGTTACACCATTGAAAATACATGCACAAGTATAAATTTGTATAAAACTATATATAAAAATAAAACAAAAAGAATAAATTATATATTTATGAATGATGAGTGGATGAGTTAAAAGCACTTGTACACAAATATTTTGGATGTAATGAAAAATAAAATAAAATAAAATATGAGATCCATATAAAATAGTATTATATTCTAAAATTTTTTAGTCTGAAGGAATATTATTCAAGGATATGAAGATTAGTGGTGCTACAAAATGTGGAGGTCAAAGACTTGGAAGGAAATCTAAAAGTGGAGATGATAGACTATATGAAGGTCAACTTTAGACATTGATGCTAAACTCCTTGAGACTAAAGAATTAGAACAAACTCTACAAAGTGAAAATTGAAGGTTAGAGACTGATAAAAATGAAAATTAGAGAAAAGTGAAAAACATGATTTAAATCTAGGGAGTGAAGTCTCAAATTGTGAAAGTGGTGTTTATGGATTGGATTGGATTGGATTGGTTTTTATTTGGTTCCAATGCAATTCAATTTAACATGTCAAATTGAATTTATCTAATAGAGATCCAATCGAATTATATATAGATGGTTTGGTTCGGATTGAATCCGATTGAATCGGTTCTTTGGTTTATAAATTATTGTTTTATAAATAATTGTTTAGTTTATATCCTTTGAATAAATTACATATTTCATCCTAATGAAATATATATAATTATAAGTATTTTATTATATTATATTTGTTTAATTATTTTTAATTAAATTAAATTATTTTTATTATTATTTATAATTAATATTAAATTATTTTACTGGGGATTGACTTCAAGGACTGCTGCCGGACTCCGGCTGCCGGTGACCGGAATCCGGCGACTGTTATTATTAAATAATTTTTAATAATTTTTTTTAAAAAATATTTAATAATTCTTCTTAAATGATAAAAAATTTAATTTCATAAAATATAATTTTAACTAAAAATATTACTATATATAATATTAATGATTAAAATGTGACAAACCTTCAAGTAGACAATAAATCTAGAAAAGTAAAAATTAAGAAAAAAATGCACATTGATACTCTCATAATCCAATTTAAATAACAAAAAAATAATATTGATAGATTTGATAATATAAATCTAATTAATAGTAAATAATAAAGATAATTTGAAATTTGAAGTTAGAGTCTTCTCATAACATTTTTGGTAATGATGTGAAGGACAAGACTCTAAAATTAAAAGATTATTAGGAGGTTTTAAGCATGAAGTTGTTGCTCAGTTGATGGAATCCGATCACTGGCGGCCGCAATCCGGCGGTTAGTTACTGAAATTTGGTGATCGGTTGTTGAAGTATAATAATATAATTAATTATTATAATTATTTAAAAATAATATATGATAATCATTTTTTTAATAATTTAATTTATATAATTATTATAATTTTTTTTAAAATAAAATTTGTTAAAATACTATTAATCCAAAAATCAAACCAATCCAATCCAACTCAACCCAACCCAAAATACATACATATCCAAAATACTACCAATCCAATCCAAACCAATGAATTGTATATACAATCCATTTTTTTATTGGATCGATTGGATTAGGTTGGATTAGTCGGACTGGATTTTTTTTGTACTCCCCTAGATTGTACTATAAAAGGAATAGCACTTGCAAATTCAAAAATAAATCAAAAATCAATCAACACAAATAAACTTTTTTTTTTTTTGCCAAAGAGAACACAAATAAACTTTGAGACATTTTGCTTATTTATCTTAAAGTTTTAGTAGCTTTTTCCTTGCCAAATTTCCACATTAAGTGGTTATTTGGTATAATGGAATTCAATGATTGATTTTATAAAATTTATGAACTTTAATATTTGCTTTTATTTGGTTAGAGCAAATAAACTACAAAAATTTGTTAAAATCCAACATACCTCAAAAGTTTTAAATGATGGATTTAAAATCTCACGTGAGAGATAGATTTTCAATTTCGTATATTTGAGTTATTTTAACGAAATTTATGGATTTCAAATCTATCATATCAAATGATACAAATCAAAAAGTTGTAAAATTAATTATCTCTTTAATTTTTTATGTATTAATTGATAAAATGCTTCTAAGAGTATCATAATTTCTAAGAAATTATCGTTCCTTTCATTTCTAAACAATCATTAAAAGAAGTTAGGATTATTGGTAAGATCCTCAATCGTCTTGAGCGCCTCTAGCATCAATTAAGCATAAAAAAGGGCAAGCAAGGCTTAATTATTTTTTTTTTTTTAAATAAAAGAAAACATTTCTATGTTGATTTTTTTGCCATTTCAGACTTTTCTGTTTCCTTTTTTTTTTTTTTTTGCCCTTTTTCCCAAGGAAATGCATTAATTTGGGCTGAGTCAATTTCACCAGCATTTGTTAGAGTTGGATATCGTTTGACAAACAAAAACGAGTGAAATTATAATTAATTTGATATAAACATAGTAAATTTGAATATTTGAAACACTTGTAGATGGACAAATACAAATTTAGAAAAAAAAAAAAAACAAATGTTGCTTCATTTTTTTTCCCTCTAGAAGATGGAATAAAGACAAGTTTGATAAATACTCAAAAATGACTTTGATATAAGGAATGAAATTATTCTTAATAACTTTGTTCCTTCTTTAGATGATAACTAGGTAAGTTTGAAAATTATATTCGTGAATTAAGGGTGAAAGTTCATCTCTCTATTTCTATTTTTATTTGGACAAATTACTATTTAGTCCTTAGATTATAATCAAATTCACTACTTAGTAATCTGATTATGGAAAATGGCATGAATAGTACCTAAGGTTTGGTTCCGTCTAACTACTTAGTCCGTCCGTCCAAATTTTTAAGTATATTCGAGAATATTCTATTTTAAAAAAAATTAAATAATTAAAAATAAAAGTATTAATTTTTAATACATAAACTATTCATAGTACAAAATATCTCCTATCCATTTCTCCTTCCTTACTGTCTTTCACGTTTTTCTCTAACTTTTTTTCTTTATTTCTTTTTTCTCCAATTCTTCTTTTTCTTAATCAAAACAAAAACTCTCATCTCAAAAATTTTATTCTTTACAAAAACTCTCATCTCATAAATTTTATTCTTTCTTTTTCAATCAAAATAAAAATTCTCATTATGAAAATAAAAACTCTCTTCAATTCTAGATTTTTATAAAGATCTACAAACAAGATCTCTCTCTTCAATCTTTGAATTCAATCTCATGTTGTCTTGATTTCATCTTCATTCTCCTTCAACCTTAAAAGTAGATTAAATGAGAATTTGAAATTTTAAGATGATAAAAACTCCAAGTAATTTTTTAGCCTACTGTCATCTCCAACGACGATTGTCGATAGTGAAGAGGAGAGAGCGGCAGGATAGTATTGTACTCAGTAATATATGCTATTTTGGATTTTTCTTTTTAATTTTGCAAATTAGATATTTTTATTTTGATATAATTTGGATTTATGGTGTTAAATCTCTCTCTCAAATTCAATATCTAGAATTGCATCTGTTCATTTTTATTTTCAGATCTGGACAAATTATATCTAAAATATTAGATTTGGAAAAGACAAAAATTAGAAGGATTTGATTTTTTTTTTTTTTTTGGTGTTTTCATTTATCTATTTCTCTCAATTGAAGAATGGAGATTGATGATGAAAGACAGCTTGACAGGCACTTACATAACTCTTTTTTTTCGTTTAATTTCATTCTTCTTCTTCTTTCCAAATTTTTATTTTTTGGATTTCAAAAAAAATCCAAGCAAATGAATTAAGAAATGAAGTGACAGTGTAGTTATTTTTAATTAAACACTTTACAAAATTTTCTTTTAGTTTAATGAAAAAAAAAAAAAGAGAATATGCTTTTCAATCCATGAAATCGTAAAATTAAGAATTTCATTGAATTTAAATTTTTTTCTATTTGAAATGAAATTTAAGAAAATTATTTTAATATGCATATTAATTTTAAATTTGAGGATGGAAGAAAAATCTCTTTAAATTTAATTAAAGAAAGAAAAAAATTATAAATGAAATGGATGACATACAAAAGAAAATTTAATTGCTAATAAAGGGCATTTTGGTCGTTTAATATCATTTAACAGCCCATTTTAATGGAAGATTAAGTAGTTAAACGGAACCAAACCTTAAGAACCATTCATATCGTTTTTCATAATCGGATGACTAAATAGTGAATTTGACTATAATCTAGATATTAAATAGTAATTTGTTATTTTTTTTAATTAACAGTTGAAGTTAAGCTTGTTTTATTAAAAGAGAAAAAATATAAGGAAAAAGAAAAAACAAAACACTTCAAAGAAGAAGTGAAAACTAAATAAACATAAAGAATTAAAAATTAAGCTTCAATTTATGTTTTTCGTACTCGATGAGGATCAGAAGATAGAAGGGCAGACCTTGAATTATTTAGAGTAAAGAGATAGGGCGGTGTGTTTACAGCAAACTTTGAAATGACATAACTTTTAGCACAAGTTGAGTTACATGTTCCATAATATATCAAACTAAAACACTACAAGAAATTTCAGTTTTATTGACCCCAATTACTGACTCAATTTTTGGGTCAGTAATAATTAAACTTACTGACCCAATGTGACGCAATTGGGAAAAAATTAAATTAATTAACTACTGACCAATTACCGACCCAAAAAATGGGTCAGTAAATTACTGACCCATTTTAGGGTCGGTAATTGGTCAGTAATTAATCCCTCCTATATTTACCGACCCTAATTACCAACCAAAAAATGTGTCGCTAATTACCGACGCAATTAATTGGTCAGGAATGGGTCAGTATAATCTGGCGGGATTTCGAATATTAATTTCCCTTCAATTTTGTGACCAATTAATGACCCAAAATATGGGTCAGTAAATTACTGACCCATTTTTTGGTCGGTAATTGGGGTCGGTAAAGCTAGGCGGGAATTGGATTATTTTTGCTGAAAAACAGGCAGGATAATTAATTAGTTATTGACCCAATTTAGGGTCAGTAAATTTAAATATAAAAATTATTGACCCAATTTAGGGTCAGTAAGGGGTCAGTAAATTTAAATAAAAAAATTACTAACCCAATTTTAGGATCAGTAAGGGGTCAGTAAATTTAAATATAAAAATAGAGCCAGCAGGGGAAATCATTTCAACTCGATTATCATAGCCAATTCAACCTCTCACCGACCATCTCTGTCCGTCTAGATGCACACCCAGGCCATCGTCATTGCCGGTGAGCTTCCGACATCGCTCTCGCCTGGACTAGCCACCGTCAT
>CAOJBK010043953.1:0-12472 GCA_948294925.1 Codiaeum variegatum
TTTCGTATTCAAACTTAGACTCCAAATTCCAAATAGAGATTATTCTAAAGCATATTCAAGAAAAATCAAAGATAAGAAATCTATTTGTTTGAATTTCTTTCAAATTTTTATCTTGGGGAATTTTTGAATCTGCTGAGGAAATTGCTCGAGTTTGGTCCTTTCTATTGAATTTTGTTTAATTTTCCTTGGGAAATATTTGAATTTTAGCAATTTGATGGTAAAATGAGTTTGAAAATTTCAATTTCCCCTGGGAAATTTGCCTTAAATTGCTTGAACTGATATATTGTGATATTGTTGTCTTAAATTCCTCAATGAAACTATTTTTCAGTTTGCTTGATGTTGCTTAAACTTTCACTGAGGCAGAGGAAAATTTTAGCAATTTGATACTAAAATTGATTTGAAAATCTTGATTTCTCTAGGAAAAACAATCTGAATTGATTGAGTTGAAATTTGAGTTTCTCAAGAATTTTGGTAGTATTGTTTGTTGCTTGAATTTTGCAAGTTCATTTTGCACTAATGCTTGTCAAATTTTTGTTGATAAATTGATAGAAATAATTGAAATAAACTTGAATGAATAAGTTTCCTCAGGAAACTATTTTAAAATCTTAATTTTGACCTGAGGAAGTTGTTGAAATTTGAATTGTAATTGATTCTTCCTTAGGCCAAAATGTCAAATTTTCAAAATTTCTTTCTGATGAATTGGTTTAAATATTATGAATTGACAACTTCATAATCAATTCCTCAAACAACCTTCAACTTTGTCAATAAAATCACAGTAGCCTCACAGACCATTTTTCATACAGTTGCATCATATGGTCAATATAACCACAAACACACTAAATTATCCTAATGCATTTGATATTTATGTAACAAATAATGTCTGAAAAAAATGTTCCCCAAGAAATTTAGCATGATTTTCCAAATTTGATCCAGCCATGCATTTTGCCATAAAAGCAATTGTTAAAATCACAATGTATGTGAATTCTAATTTCTGACCTGATCCATTTTTTATATTAAGAAAATATGGTCTCCAAGGGTGCTAGCAGTTCCAAGGTGAAAGAAAACATCCAGCCAGTGAATTTTCAATGAAATTCAAATTACTAATTTGAAAGTACAATTCTAACTCATATTTTTCTTTGAGCAGGTCTCTTCATTGCTTCTTTGACCTCCTGCTACAACTTCTAATGAATTGCTTGACCAATTTGAGGTAAATACAATTTCAAGAAAGAATTTACCAATTCTTATCAAATGCATGCTTATGTTCATTTCCCATAAGAAGTAAGAATAGAAATCGTAAAAGGCACAATGATTGAGGAATGTCCCAGCTTTTTAGACATCAGGCAAGTATTTATGGCTACTTTTGACCTACTTCCTCAGAAATTTTTCTTGACTAAATCCTAAATTTTTGTTTCCTTAGGGATTTTTCTTACACAAGCAAAGTCAATCAAACCATAGCATTGACCCCTGCTCTAGCAAAGTCACTCCCTACTGGGAATCCTTCTCTTCCTTAACTCAGGATCCCATATGAGATGGTTTATCTGTCCAAGGAATAGGCCACTGATGCTAAGAAATCATGGGAAAAACTGAACTTCAACTGGGGAAGATGGATATAGCGGCTGAGGGAACCTTATGGTGAAAATGGAATCGACTAGGCATTTCTCAGTTTATTAAGCTGACTATCCGAGAGGTAATTTATATGCCTAAAATTCTTACTGCAGCTTTGAGATTTTGGGCCCCAGGCATTAATACCACCATCTTTATTACCATGCTTGTTGTTTTCTCCATCACTGGGTTGCCTATTCTAGGTAGAGATATTGTTTGTTTGGTCAATGATAGGCGATTCCCCGAAGTGTATTTTAGTTCTGGGAGATTCAATTCATATGGTAGTGTTATATCTGTCTATATCAATAAAGCGGATGCTTCAGACTCTGAGGAGCATGTAGCTTTCCTGTGGATGCTGTTATGTAGACACATTTTTTGCCTTACCTCAGGAAGGCTTAGTGCTGAGTATGTTCCTTTAGCATAAGCACTAGATCATAGTGACCACTATATACTTGGGACTATCCTCCTTGCCAATCTATATTCCTAGATGAGAAGATGTGTTGGTGAAAATCCGGTGAAGTTTATGAATGGGAGTATATGGATCCTCCAGTGTTGGTTGGTGGCATACTTCTTGGAGTTGGGTGATTTTACTTCCCCACCTCATTTTTCTTTTGTTTATGATATTGGGGTAGATTTGTTAAGGTGAGAGAGTTTTTGGGAAGCAGAAGAAGTGAAATCCTTTTTCCTTAGCTTAGAGCTAAGAGAGAAAAATAAACTATGCCCATTCAGAGGCTGTTATAATGGGCCCAGATGGCTATAATTCTTTGCTCCTTACAAAGATGTGATTCAAAAATAGATTTTTTACAAAGCCATATTAGCAAGACTATTGATCACTGGGGCTAAGAATGATTTTGACCTTGGGGAGGCATGTCTTGCACTCCTTTAGGCTTTGAGTTTTACATGACTTTCCTTTGCATCCACTAATTTAGTCTTACCATTGTTGTTCCTCCTAATGCTATTGATGCTTTTATCATCCTTTTGTATGACATAGATCCAGCAGAGTGCTCTAGGAATGATATAGTCAACATTGACCCTATATTGCTTAATCTTGCTTTCCATGTGACTATTGTGGAAAGCAAGATGAAGAAAATTATATTCATTGGTGGAATACCTAGCATCCCAAGTGAAGATTCTTACTTTACTTTTAATTTTCTTCTACTTTTCTTCTTTTTAGCATTAATTATTATTTTATTTTGTGTTAACAGAAGAAGATGACAACACTAAAGCTATTGCCCTAGAGGCACCTGAGGAGAAGAAGAAGAAAGCTACTATCAAGTCCTTAACCCTTGTATTCCCTTAAAATCTTCTTCCCAAATCTCATTTCTGCAAACCTCGTACCAACACTTTTATGAGGATAACCTCGTCCGCGTTCCTTCTCCCTAGGAAGAGGAACATGTCGCATTCCTATTATACTTTTTATGCAAATATATTTTTCACATGGCTTCCATAAAGGTCATCAAAGAATATTCCAAAGTTGCCAAAGCTCTGGCTTCAGGCGAGAGGTATGACCTGGGAAGTATGATTTTT
This sequence comes from Codiaeum variegatum, assembly GCA_948294925.1. Lineage (NCBI taxonomy): Eukaryota > Viridiplantae > Streptophyta > Magnoliopsida > Malpighiales > Euphorbiaceae > Codiaeum > Codiaeum variegatum. The sequence continues at coordinate 3,130 of CAOJBK010043953.1, forward strand.
TCCAATATCTACAGGAGCATCTATTTGTTCCTATCTGGCAGTGAGAAATATTCTTTTTCCAATTTGAGGGGCCTATAGTGGATGGTCCAACTTTGGTTGATGGCTTACATCCCTCATTTCTACACCATCCTCATCACCGACAATGATAATGATACGTACGTGGAATATCTAAAATGTTAGTTGGTAAAGGACTCGACCTTTCTTAAGGTGGTGGAACTCTTCTACTCCACCCACGAAAGACCACATTCTTCTTTTTGTGTTCTTCATGCACCATAGCATGATCCTTCTTTGACCAGATTTATTTTCAAGGATAGTGGCCTTTCCCCTCTGATCCTATTGTATTAGAATGGGCAGGCTCATGGGCGAGCATCTTAATGGCCTGAGATTTGCTTGTCATCTCTTCCTTTGAAGATAATGGGGAGTGTCGAAGTCTACTCCCCTCAACTTTGCTGTTATCAGTTTGGTCTGAAACAAGTGCTCCCCTACTTGATGACATTTTCCTTCAATAATTTATCCCTCAGTCGATGTGTTGGTACCCAAGAGTTGATTCTAAAACTTAGGGATTTGAAAAACAATCAGATCAGGTCTTTAGAAATAGTAGACTTTGAGGTAAGACCTGGCATAATCACTAGGTATAGGGAATGGAGGAGGGGGGGTTATGAAGCATACATGTCCGAGAGCTTTGTTGATATTTAGACTAGAATCATTTTCTCATCCAATTCAATGACTAATTCCCCCTCTTTGTAGGACAAAAATGTGAGGCTCGCCAAAGGTATGTATATTTTCCAAATATGGATGTTTGAAAATTTTTATCACACTAAGTACCACACACTTCCTCACTTAATTTCCCAAGTCCAAAAGGCCTAATAAAGAATAAAAAACCAAAACTTGCCTGAGTCATTTCTAGCCCAAGAAAGGTGTATTGCCTCCTTCATAGATTTCATAAATAAAACCTTAATCATGGTGAGAAACCCTTCGATCCAAAATTTCCTATCCCAAACCATTGGTTCCCAATAATAACTATCCTAATAAAGTGGCCAAAATTGCCAACTGCCCCTTTGGGGTGGCAGGCCTAATCCTTAAAAGAATTAGATTCCCCCTAAATCATGTAACCTTTACCAACTATTATTCAACATAATATCCTTCCACTTAAAAATTTACTTAGCCAACTATAATCAGACTACTTTATATTAGTCGAGGTAGCCTATCAAATTGCTCTCTTGCTTTTATACCCCCTGAGTTGTATTTCCTAATGCTATTCTTTGATTTTGCAACTGCAATGCAAAGACCCATCGAGGACGTGGTCCCTCCATTAAAAAGAGCCTAAAAAATAGAAGTTTTGGAGAAAACTCCAAAGAAACAAAAACAGAGTGTAAGTTTTCAATTAATAAATTTTCTTTTATCGAGAACCTTCTTTTCTTCCTCCTAGTAATGACTTGGTTCTTTTTGCAGATGATAAAGCTTTGTTTATTAAAGGGAGGTGGTATGTCCACTGCTGCTCCTGCTGCTGCTGCTACTTCTTTCCCCAAGAAATCTTCCTCACTACGTTCCTTTTCCTCAAAAGGGGAAAGCAAGGATGGTTCCCATCATGAACCATCAAAATTAGAGAGGCACTCCCATCAGGATTTATCATAAATCCATCCCCAAGAATCAGCTCACGCCAAGGATTCTTCGATCCAGGGGGAATCTGACCCCTCGATGCAGACAATATCCAAGGCTTCGCAGTACTCTACTCAAGAGGTGCAATCACCCAAAGATTTTACAGTTGAGGATGCTGGTGCCCCTAATGTTGTCAAGAGTTCTATCCTAAAGTTACTCCTATCAAAGCTTCCTCTAGTCAACCTCTCCTAAAGAAAATGACACCTAACTCACGAAAAAGGGGTATCTCTAGAGGACTCTTGCACTCGAGTCATCCTTCAAGTCTCCATTTTTTAATGTAAGTTGGCTAATATTGTCCATTTTGTTACTCCCAGCATCGTGCTAACATTTTCCCATTTTTTAGGATGACTTGAAAGATTTGGAGGGATACTTTGGTGAGGCCAAGCCCAAGGAAGCAGCTGGACCTAATCACGAGAAAGCAATTGCTCAAACCCAGGGAGGCATCCTCATCTTCAGCCAAAGTTTTTGAAGAGGTAGCTACTCGAAAGGAAATCCTTTCCAAGATGTCAACCAAAGGGCTAATGGCTCTGCTTGAAGAGAGTGCCTTGAAGGAGGCAAAGGATAGTCTCTAGTTTCTCATGTACTATGCCATAGAGGAGCATGTCTAAGTTGGTCAGAAGGCTTTCCTCATAGATTTTCAAGACAAACTTGATGAGAAGATTTCTGTAATCGAATTTATTAGATCAAGGGAGAGAAGGCTGAAAGAAACCAAGACCCAACATTCTCAAACCAAGGAGACTCTTCAATTCCACCAAGACTGTGGCAAGTCTCATGTGGAGGGAGTGAAGTTATATGGAAAAAAAATGGAACCTTTGGCAAAGGAAAATGAGCTCTTAGAGAAGTAGATGTCGGAGAAGAAGTTAGGATTGGCTGAGTTGATTGAGATGAGAACCAAGGCTATCGACACAGCTCAATAGACTCAGAAGGAAAGTGAAGTAACAAAATCTCACATCTAGTCCCTTTCTAAGAGTATCTCTTAACTTGAGCTAGAAATGATGACTAATCAAGCGATAAAAAAAGCCCTGAAGCGAGAGTTGGAGGAGATTTATAAGATATGTATTTAGTTTTTTTTTTCTCTTTACTTTAAACAAATCCTTTTTTGGCAACCGATCTTTGTTTTGTCAGATGAGGGGCCAATTTATATAAATAATTTGTTTACTGAATGAATGTTTTATGCATAAATTATATTTTATTTTTCCTTTATAAATCATCTTAGTAATCATTATCTGATAAAATCATGATCAACTACAAGGATGTAAACATTTATTTAAGAATCAAAGATTCATAGATATGACCGACACAACCATAATCAGCCTGGGGTTAAGCATCTTATAACAACGATCTAACACCAAAGTCAAAACATCAATATTACAATTCAGTTCAATTTTTTCCTATCCTTGTCAAATAGAGATTGGTCTATAAACTCCAATAATGGGGGTGTATATAGCTTTAAGTATTTGGCATTGATCGATCATCTTGGGTTTCTTCCTTCCTCATACAAGAGCTGATAGGCTCCATTACCCATAATTCTTGTAACCTCAAAAGGACCTTCCTAATTGGTTAACCATTTTTTAGCTCTGACTATTTCTCTCTGAGCGGTGGAATAGCCTTCCATACGAGATCTCCAAATCTAAAATTTTAGACCAAACCTGCTTTTTGTAAGTTCTCTCTATCCTTTTCTTCTGTACTTGCATTTTGTCTAAGGAAGTATCCCTTAATTAATCAATATTGTCCAATTTCCTGCGAATGGCCTCTTCATACTCGGATGGGGATAATAGGTCTTGGTGTCTTCTTGTAGATTTGACTGTTAACTTTACTAGAATCACGGCATTTAATTTGTAGGCAACCTAAAAAGGAGTGACTCCTTTGGCCATTTAACACTAGTTCTGATGGCCCACAGTGCTTCCCCCAATAGTTCATGCCATTTACAAGGTTAGTTATTTACCGTCATCTGGATTATCCCTTGATTATCTTATTGATGGCCTCTACTTTCCCATTGGCTTAGGCGTAGTAGGGAAGTGAGTGAAGCAACTTGATTCCATGCTCATTATAGAATTTTCTCAATGCTCCCATGTGAACATAGTCCCTTGGTCTATTGTGATCATTTGAGGCAAGCTGATGCTAAAAAGGATATTTTCTTTATTGAAGTCGATCATAGCCTTTTGGGTCACATTTCTCAAGGGAGCCATTTCCACCCACTTGGTGAAGTAATATGTGGCCACCAAAATAAAACAATGATTTTGAGAGGACGGGGGGTAAATTTTTCCTATGACATCCATCACCTATCCTCTAAAAGGCTAGGGCTTCATAATGGAATGAAGCTCCTCTACATGTGACATTTGGATAGGACCATGTTTCTGACAAGCTTCACATCCTTTGGCATAATCTATACAGTCTTTCTCCTTCCTAGGCCACCAATAGTCATTCTGGTGTAGGAGCTGCCTCATCAACCTACCAGTTGATAAGCCCTGGCTAGTCCTTCATGAACCTCAACCATTTCCAACATCTCTTCTTTGAGGTCGAAACATAACATGAGCTGATCCTTATATCTTATATACAAAATCTCTTCATCCTGCCAAAAGTTGGGGACTAACAACCTTGTTTTATGGTCAGTATCTATGGTGTGATCCAGTAAGAATTCAACTATAGGTTTGCACCAATCGTGAGTTACATCAATCATTAAACCCCTAGGTGCTTTTCCACCTGCTCCTAAACCTGGTTGATGTCCTTTGAACATAACATAGAGATCAATTGATATTCCAGTGGGATTTCCCCAAACCATTGAAGGTAACCCGATACCCCCTGAGCGAGCTTGTTTACTTCTTCATTAGAGGTTTATGTGGAATATTCGAGGGAAACATGTTCGAAAGCCTTTAGTAGATGCATAGCTTTATTACAATAAGGCTGAAGGAAGGTTGCCTCAAACTTGCATTCCCCAATGAGCTGGTTGATCACAAGTAATGAATCCCCTCTAATATCCACTGACCATGCCCCCAGTTTAGCTAGTACTTCTAACTCGATGATTAAGGCTTTGTATTCATCTTAGTTTTTTGAGCAAGGAAAATTGAGAACAAATCCTAGTTTCATTCTAATCTCTTTTTTTAGAAGTTAGAACAATTCTAACCCCTACCAATACTAATGTTTTTGAACCATCAAACCAGAATCCTAAAACGACGACTCAGAGATGTAATTCACTTCCTTAATCTCATTGCTAGGATGGTGAGCAAGGAAATTGACCATTTAACTGCTCGAAAATAGACATACTGAAGATGAAACTCTGACAATTCAACAGCCCATCTCCAAATCTGATTTCTTAAATAAGGTTTTTATAGGATATATTTCATTGTATCGATTCGACTTACCACCATAACAATAACTGGGAGCATGTAATACTTAAGCTTGGTACAAGAGAATTACAAGGCCATCCCAAGTTTTTTGATAGGGGTATACCTTGTCTTCTTGCAGTTAAACTTCTGCTAAAGTAGTAGATGGCCCTCTTATATCCTCCTTGATCTTAGGCCAATATGCTTTCAATCGTGTCATCCGATGCCGATATATACAGGATGATTGGTTCTTTAGGTTTGGGGGGAGTCATGACTGGAGATTTAGTGAGGTATGCTTTGATCTCATAAAAAATCGCTTGATGTGAAGGAAACATTACGGAGTAGCATAGCGGTAGCAGAAAAAGAGAGAATGAACAGCGAAGGATTCGAATTCTGGTTTTCAAAACTTTTGCAAAAACATAACTTTGTTAAAACACTTTAATAAAATTAGGTTAGGCAATTATTCAAACACTTTGAAAAATTGCCATAACCTAATGTTTGAGTTTAAAACATTTGGTCAAAACTCTTTTAACAAAATCATTAGAAATTTTCAAACTCTTTGAAAATCAATTCTCTGTCAAAACTCTTTTAAAATAGAGGGTTTAGTAATTTATCGAACTCTTTGATAAATGTCTAAACCTAGGTTAGGACCCGTAACTTCAACCAAGGATATTTCACCAATTTGTATACAAAACACAAGTTGAACAAAGAAAGGTTTGAAGTAAAAATACCTCTCTCCCTCCTTCGTTAAGCTCATCAAGTGAAAAGCCTTTAGCTTGAAATAAACCTAGCTTTTCTCAAAAGCTTGTTCTCTAATTCTCTTCAAAAAGCTTGAATCGCCTCTCTTTGGTTACCTAAATGTTTGATCCTTGCTCCTTTACTTGAGAATTTGAGACTTCAGGATTGGCTTTGGACTTGAAAGCTTCTCCACACTCATTTCCCAAAGGTTAATTGAAGAAGACTTTGTGTTTAAAGAACTCTTCTTCAAAACAAACTTTCTTTCTAAATTTAGTGTGAATTTTAAGCTCTCTCTCTAACTCATAGATAGTTTCCCTCTCTAACCCAAGGAAGAAGATGATCAATAGTTCATCATCTTTCTTCAATATGTTTAGTGTGTTGGAGAGTTAAGGAAAAAAGATGACACAATCACTACATATAGATGCCATACTTCTCTAACAACTTTTCCTTAAAATAAGGAAACATGTTGGGAAAGATGGTTGCTTATTGTAGTTGATATTTGACTAGTTAATTAGTCAACTAGATTAAGCATATAATTACTAAAAAACACCTTTAAATCTGAATTAACTAAATCTAATGAGGATTAAGCTAACATCTCATGTTAAGCTTAATTTTTTTATTTGTTTGTCCAAAACCATTTCAATTAGTCATGGCCATTTGTATCTCATACAAACTATGACTTAATTGTAATTATCCTTTTTGTGAATTAAACATCAACACATGCTAGTATCTTTGTAAATTTATTTACATGTTTAATTCAATCATCAATAATAATTAATTAAACTCTTTAATCAATCATTAATATGATTCATATAAGCTAATGGGAATTGCTATATGGTATGTGACTTACTAGGTTCATGTTCTAATTAGCAATGGGATAAAGAAAACTATTTTCTTTCCATCAAGTGTTTTAACCTAATTACACATTTAATCATATATTTTGTGAGTTATGTCTAGCATAACATATCACGACTACCCAATTAAAAATGAATGTCAGTGATCATGTCATTGATATTTGCATGGACCTCTAGATCATAATTACAATGCACTCAAATCCCATCATTATGGATTCCTGATCTTAGCTAAGGTTATAGAATAGTCAAACCCTATGTGCCAGATCATATGACCTCGATAAATCGGTTCCTAATAGAAACTCTTTCTGGTGAACCTTATCCACTCTGGCCAGAGATTTACATATCAAGAATAACCATAAGTTATAGGATTCCTTCCTTAGTTATCCAAGTTAACGAATCCTTTCTTGGTTGGACACTTATCCCAACATATCACTTATTATGGCCACCACTTGCCATATACCAATACATTACTAGCATCGGTATGTAAGAAGTAATAAAACATAGCCACCAATATGCCATATAACATTTCATCTCAAGTTTAAGGATTATATGTACAATAATGATCTAGATAATGCGATATTGACTAGTTGGTAACGACCCATGTATCCATCATCTAACAACATTATTCAACTTACTCATATCATGAGTATGCTCACATGTAGTCATGACATTACATGTCTATAGCATGAGACTCACTACCTTCATACCAATAAGTATCTCATACTTATCATGGATGACAATAGAGGTGATGGTCTCCCGGATTAATGGCGTCCCTACCAATAATCCTATGATAATGAACATCCTTTAACGTATCTGATAATGAGAAATCTGTGACTCATATTCTCAAACTCTTTGAGAATGGATTCCCTATAAAATATTTATGGGACATATATATGTTTGATTCAAGGAATGTTTTCATTTAAAGAAAATATATACTAAAGCCAGTTAGGTATTCGTTTACATTCACATGCTGAGTGTAAGCTTTAGGGCATACACTGCTAACAATCTCCCATTTGCACTAGAGCTAATTTAGAGCGACACAATTCAGTGTCTAAGGCTCATGTTTTTAAGATGGAAGTCTAACTGTTAGTTGACTCATAGTTTTAGTCAATGAATCTGCTGTGTTACCAGCTGACACTATTTTCTTCCTTACATGTCCCAATGACCTTGTCTGAATACATGCTTTTGCCTTTCTTTGTGTTTGGATTCCAGTGAGAACTTGGTTCCCTTGCCAGAGAAATGGCTTTATTCCTTTCCCAGTAGAGAGAAACTGGTGAATAAATGGAAGAAACCACACTTAGTTATGTGATAAACTTTAAATTTAAACACCTTTCATTTGTTGCATCTTATGCAGCAAAATACTCGACATCTGTAATAGAGTTTATAGTAATTCATTGCTTGGTACTCTTCCAGCAAATAGCTCCTCTATTTTAGGTTAAAACAAATCCAGAGATTTACTCATTATCATCCACTTCTGTTAATCCATCTATCCTCAAATTATTTTCTCCATTTAGTTAAAACTAAATCCTTGGCGCTTTTTCAAGGACTAAAGGTTTACTTTGACCATGATCCAGCAATTTCATCCTGATTACAATTATCCCTTCTTGGAAACCGGCATGTTGAACACTTCAACATCCTTTGAAGTGTTAACTTTAGGAGAAACCTATTATTCTCTTTCAATTTATCTTATAGATTTAAATTCCAAGAATATAGGTGATCACTCCTAAGTCATATGGAGAAAAAATTTAGGATAAACAATCTTTCACATTTAATGAGCATGCTAATGTTTTTATCAATTAATAAATGTCATCCATATTTAGTATAAGTAAAGTGAGTTTTCACTAACTCTGTTGCATTGTAAAGTGAACTCCCACTAAAATTGTTGCATAGTAAAGTGGGTTACCACTAACACTGTTATACAATAAAGTGAGTTAACACTAATACTATTGCATAGTAAGGTGAACTCCCACTAACCTTCTTATACATTTAAATTCATTTATGTACTTGATGAAATAAAAATATTTGATTTCCTCATAAAAAACAACGAATCTAGTTCCTCAAAGTTTGCTTAAGACCATGAATGGATCGCTTAAGTTTGCACAATTTGGAACTTTCTTTAGGTTCTAAACCTTCAGGTGGTTCCATGAAAATGTTCTCTCATTGTCTCCCTTAAGAAAAGTGATATTGACATCTCATGTCAAATCTCATAATCATAGTGCATTGTAGTTTCTAATAAAATTATAATGGATCTAAGCATAGCTTTGGAAAGTAGGTTACCTAATGGAAAACCCTTTTCCCCATAGCAAAATGTTTTTACTATAAGCTTTGTATTAAACATTAGGACATATCCGTATGCACCAATCCTTGACTTGAAATTCCTTTTATCCAATGGGAATCACCCCTTAGGTGAATTTACTAGTCCATAGACTCGGTTTGCATATAAAGTTGTCACGTTTATGTCTGTGCCAATCTCTCACATGAAATTCCTTTTATCCTATGGGAATCACCCCTTAGGTGACTTTACAAGTTCATAAACTTGGTTTACATACACGAAATCCATTTAAATTTCATAGCTTTTACCATTTTAAAGAATCTACATCTCATATAGTTTCCTCAATACCAATAAGATCAACTCTTGGTCAACTTTTTCATAAATGAACAACTCTTGTACATTCTTATGAAGAAACTTGTATCTCTCCTATAGGTGAGATACACTACTAAACATTCGAGGTCCTTTTGTGTGGATACATTATTAACTAAAAAATTATT
>CAOJBK010044045.1:0-11058 GCA_948294925.1 Codiaeum variegatum
ATTTTTGACCAAAATACTTTCAAAAATTCAATTTCTCAAAATAAAATTATTTTCTAAACAGAAAATCACAACTAAAAATGAAAATTTATCATAGTTTATAAATACAAAAAGCAAATAAAAAAAATAAAGCAAAGTTTTTACAAAAGGACCCACAATGGGGCCGCACCAAGTCAGTTAAGCATGCATTCTATGCATCATTCATCCTCCTCCGATGTCTCCTCCTCATCAGCTAGTGCTCCAGCATCATCACCCTAAGGAACTCGCATCCTGACCACGCGAGGCTCCCATGGACCTCAGCAACACTTAAAGGAGATAGTGTGGTGCTTAAGGAAAACAGAGTCTGCATATGAGCATCATATCCCTGGCCATATACCGTGGTAGGAACCTATAAAATGATAGATATCAGAATGTTGAAAGGATAAAAAAAATCCCAAAAGGAAAAATCAGAAAAACTTACTATCAGTGGCAAGATGTCTGGGTTAAAACGTGCCATACCGGCAGATACTTGTTGCCTAGAAAGTGAAATCTCATCACTCCATCCGCACTAACATAAGAGATATTGTAAGAAAAATAAGGGAAAATTCCTTGGGCTGGCTCGAGCTGAAAGGCACAGATGGCATAGAATCATCCATCCCTAAGGAAACTGAACTAGTACTTGGCATGCCTCGAGCAGAAGGCTGGTTGGCCTGACCATGGGGTTTATGCCTTAAAGCCACAATGACAAAAACTATTGGAACATGGTCTGGTCTATCAAAGAGCAGAGGCCTACCTCTCATCAAGTGAGTGGCAATAATTTCCAAGTAAAACCCCTGAGCTGTGTACTCCTCTTTAGGCTTCCCAACTCTCTAGAACTCATAACAGAATGCATCCATGGGACTCTTCATAATGAAAGGAGGATCAGCTGGTACAAATATACTCAAGTTCATCAGGGCCACCACTTGCTAACCCAAGTAAAACTCCACAGTCTCAGAGGATCCAAAAGCAATTTGCTTAATCATATAAGAGATTCCCAAGTTAAAAGGATCCACATCTTCTAAGACATCATAGTTGAAGGGTGCCCATTTAACTTGAGAGCATAGTCAAAATATCAGAAATCCATAAGTAAATAAAAGGTGAAGTTATTCAGAGCATACCTTAGTGACCGTGGCAAGAATCTCTCTACACTGAGAAAAGGAGAAGTCAACCTAGGGAGCTGCCCAAGACTTCTTACAACACATCCTCCCTATTGGGAGTAGAATATTATCTCTGACAACAGTCCTAGAGTAAGAGCTGGAATGTGCGCAAATACTTAAAGCTGCAAAAGACAAAGTTAGCAAGATCTGAAAACAAAGCTCAAGAAAAATAAAAGGGAAATATCGACCTCCCAGACTATCAAAGTGGTATGAATGCCTATCCCATCAGTCTAAGACAACATACCCATCCCTCCTTAGGCTGTAGTCAGTGTGGCACTAGCCTAGTCATATTGACCAAGCAAGCTCAAGTCGAATAGTGAACCATCACCTTTAAGTCAGTGTATCCCTTCTCATTATATAGAAAAATGGTAGAAAGGATAATCACCAGACACACTTTAGTAAATTGATCGACGGAGAAGGAAACCATATTCATCATACTTAGTAACCTAAGTAGCCAAGACTTAGAAACCATCCCTTTAGAGTTGCAAGGAGACTCCTCCCCAAGAAGATAAGCAAAGTAAGAGGAGGTTGCATGCGAGCATAAAAAATAACATGCCTGGACCCAAATTGTATATGGGTCAGGCAAGACCACTTAAGGGGGGTCATGATCATCTCTCCTACAGGCAAGTGAAAAATATTGGTTGTCTGCCACCACCTCTCAGCCAAAGTAAAGATAAAGTTCCTATTAGGGGAATGATCGATGTCCAAACTAATCCAATCAAACAAATGAGCCAGTGTGAAACGGGTATGCACATTCAGGAAACTGTTCGGGAAGGTCAACACCTCAGACAGCCTGAACCTACAACCTCACTGACTGTGATCAGCATCCTTCAAGTAAAAATCCTATCATTCCTACCCTCTTATTTAATTTTATTTTTGTAAAAAAAAAAGAGTGCATAAAAAAGAGAGAACATTGAAAAAAGAGATAGCATTGAAAAAAATAAAATGAGTGAAAAAATAGATAGCATAGAAAAAGCATGAAAAAATAAAAGAGAGATAAGGAAAATACCATTAGTAGTCATGCCAACTGTTGTGCTCTTGCATATTTAGTAAGAGATCGGGATTCAAGACAGTCGTAGGCTCTAGATTCGACATCGGGGGAAGGCTCTCAGGAAATAAATTAGAAACCTCTATAGTCTTGTCGCCCCTCAGAACCAAATAAATCAATAACAGTCTTGGTGTTGGCAGCTGTCAACTCTGCATCCAACGCCGTAAACAACTCCTCCTGAATCGCACAAGTTGGTAGCAACAAAAAAATATTTAGCTAGACTATTCGTTGATAGGAAAAGAAAGAAAGAAGAAGTGAAGATATGAAGAAATGGAATCCTTCAAGCCCTTTTATAGGAAAAATTAATGGATCCCTCACTATTAATGCGTTCACACTTATCATATCCACCTTTTACTCAAAATGAATCTGCTAAAGGGGACAACTGTAAACCCATAATTTTACACCATCAAATCTAGCCATTAATACAAGCCCATAGACTCAAATCGTGCTCAAATCGAACCTAAAATGAACTTAGAAAGATTAAAAAAATTGAATCAGACTGGATCAGAACTGTGAATCGGGCGCATGAGCCAAAGCCCTTACCCACAGGCCAAGTGCCTAACGCATGAGCAAAAGACTAGGCGTATGAGCCATAGGCCTGACATTTGAGCCAGAGGCCTGACGTATGAGTTAGAGGTCTGATGAATAAGCCAATGGCCTGGCGTACGGGCTCGATTTTCTGACGATTCTAGCACAATTTTCAATAAATTCGACCCCCAGATTCCTATTTCAGAACAAGTTTTGACAATGAACCTCTGCCAAAATATTTACTAAAATTCCTATACACTCGAACCTCTACCAAAATTTCCATAAAAATCCGAATCAACTCTATATGCATTTTCAGATAATTTTTTCCGAACACAACAAAGACCCGATTCAGTTTAATCAAACCTTTTGAAGCTCCGATCCCACGTCCAAGAAAGCAAAAGGTAGCAATTCAATGGTATTAGTATCCTTTTTTCTTTTTCAATTAAAATCCTAAAAAACTAATTTTTAGGTAATTCACGTCTTTTTAAAATAAATTTTTCTTTAATCTAAACTGAACTTATTAAAGCCTCTTTGGTTAATTCTTTTAAAATTAAAATAAATTAGTATCTAAACACACAACCACCACTCCACTATTCAAAACAACCTCAACCCCTTCACAAGAAGGGAGAATGGCGTAAGGTTTGATTCTCATTGAACGGGATATGCTGGCAAATCGTTTCAAGGCTTCAACTCCAAACCCTTTTTTTTTATTTTCTTTTTATGTTATTATGTGTTTTATGTATTTTGTCTATAAATTATTTATTTTATTTTCATTATTATTGTTATTTGTTTTGTATATGTTATTTAGGGAATGTGTGACATTCCTATGCCTTATGGCTAGAGGAGGGATCCCCTTCATTTTTTTATTGTTTTATCTGTAATTTTATTTAATTATTGCTTTATTTTCTTTAGATATGTGATTGGGGATGTGTGTCTTCCCTAGTATCCTTTCAGGCTAGAGGAAGGATACCTATTTATTTTTATTTCTTTTATTCGCTTTTATCGCTTCTCAATTATTTTTGCCATTCATGTCATATATTATGTCCATACATCTTTTTTAACTGATTTATCATATTCATGCACCATGTTAATATGACATGCATACATAAAAATTGATTTTAACCAAAATCGTAGGACATTTAAGCTAAATATTATAAAAAGGAAAATGAATCATTTTCTAAATTAATATTTCCAGAATTGTTAAGGAAAATGAACTATTTTTTCTAAATTCAAATATTTTGTATCAATCATGAGTCCTCGAATCCATCCTTTGGTTTGAAGCTCGTATTTTCCTAAAAATTGGGCAAAATCATTTCCAAATGTAGTTAATCGGTTTCTTAATTGCCTAAAAAATGACATGTTTTTTTAAAGAATTAAGTGGCGACTCACACAAACACACAATGCACCCAACATGCTCGTAAGGGATTTACCTAAAGTGAGACTTGACCATCCTGACACCATACGCAATCTGACCCCACACGGTCAGTTTCCTCAAGCCGACAGACACCGGAGGCGCTCTGGCGGCCAAGGGTCGGATAGGGCCTCATATGAAGATAAAACCACTTTTGATGTTTTAAGCAAATTAATAAAAAAAATCAGGCAGAATATGTCAGTTCTATTGGAAGTCTGATGTATGCTATCAATTGCACTAGACTCGATAGTGCTTGTTCTATTTGCAAACTTTTAAGATATATACATAATCCTAGCACTAAGCATTGGAAAGCTATTTGTCAATTTCTTGGATATTTAAAGAGAACAAAGTCTTTTGCCTTATTTTATAATAAGTTCCAATCAGTGCTAGAAGGTTATACAGATGCTAGCTGGATAACTAGTGTAAATGTTAATAAATTAACTTGTTGGATCTTCACATTAGGTGGGGGAGCTATTTCATTGGAATCTAAGAAACAGACGTGTATAACTCATTCCACCATGGAATTTGAGTTCATTGCATTGGCAGCATCAAGTAAAAAGGGTAAATGGCTGAGAAATTTATTACTAGATATAGAGTTGTGGGCACAACCAATGCCAACATTCTCTTTACACTATGATAGTCTAACAACTATGTCTAAGGCCTTTAGTAAGATTTACAATTGAAAATCTAGACATATTTCTTTGAGACATGAGTTCATTAGATAACTAATATCAAAAGGAATAATCACATTTGTCTTTATTAGGTCAAGTAAGAACCTAGCCTACCCACTTACAAAAGTTCTCTCGAGAGATATGATAAAAAGCACTAAGAGTGTAATGGGTCTAAAATCATTATGATTGTTACTAATAATAAGAACCTTACCTTTATTATTATTTGAAAATATTAAAGGTTTAAATGGTAATAACAAGTTATTAGTAACTGTTAGCAAGTACTATGACTAGCATATTACTTATACAAAAGAGGTTGAATATTAAGTATTCTTAATGAAGTTTTGTGTTTGGTTATTAACAAAGAAGAACAAACATGACTTCCAAGGTTCTTCACCTATATGAACATAAGGAGTGGTGTCACTTTGATCAAAAGTTTTGAAATAAGACTTTTGTAAGTGTTCATGAATCAAGACGTAGCAGGTAGCACAAGGCCATAATGTGGTGCTAAAGCTCATGGTAAACTTATTAGAGAAAATAGTAAAATTTTTGTGTATGATATTTCCAATCTTGTCATATAGGAATTGTGGTTTAATTAATTACATAACCATCAATTTTGATGAGATTCTTGAGGTATACATACTAATAGTATATGCATATATTTTACATCAGTTTATTTTGTTCATTAATAATTAAGTGGAGGATTGTTAGAAATAGTTAGTAATGAAAGTCTTAAATCCCACATCAAAAGTTAGAAGAAGGATAAAGGAATTTATAAGCATTTACACACTAAATCTTTCAAATTTAGATGGTCGGAAATATTAGAGAGAACACCGAAATTTCAAATGAATTGGCTTTGATATAACAATATTTACAGTTAAAAGATGGGAACTTGTGCCTTGGGCCTAAAATTCAAATAATAGTTAATTATTTTATCATTAATTATTATTTTATTTTAAATAATTTTAAGGCAGATAATTAATTAACTCCTGGTGCCTATCAAATTGAAGTTGTGTCCTTTCAAAAGAGTTCTAACACATTATAAATATATGTTATCATAAAGGATACATTTAACTTCTTCGCTCTTAAATGATAAACTGTTTTCTCTGATATATTTTTGTGAGAGTTTTAGATAACCATTTTCTAAAACTCTATTTGGCTTTGTTTAATCCTAAAGGAATTTGCCTTAACAATGAAGCATACTAATAGTGGGTGCATAATTTCCTTAAGGACAATGGCATTCACGTTCAATGCCTTAAATTCAATTCTATTATAATTTCTTCTAACTATCTTAAGGGAATTATAATAATGGAGGCTACTGATTCCAAGTCTGTGTTTAACAAAATGTTCACTCCTGATGATTTCAAACTGGGTCACTTCAACGAAATAAATTTATCTCATTGGAAAGATAAATTAATTTTCCTACTGACAGAATTAGGTGTTGCTTATTTACTTGGTGGAGATCTTCCTACAATCCCAAAACCATCTGGTAAAGAAAGTGAGGAAATAATGGTGTCTATAAAGAAATGAGAGGAAGGCGGAGTATGCTGCAGAGGATACATATTGCATGCATTATCTAACAGACTATATGATCTTTTTCATTCGATAAAATCCCCATAAGAAATCTGGATTGCCTTAGAGAACAAATATACATTTGAAAATCAAGGTAGAGACAGATTTCTAAGCATTAATTTTTTTTTGTTTCAAATGTTTAATAATAAGTCTGTCATAGATCAAGTAGATGAGTTACTTGTGTTAGTGTCTAGACTCAAAGACATGAAAATAGAAGTGTCTAAACAACTACAAGGGGCTGCTATAATTGTAAAATTTCTAGCCACTTGGTCTAACTATCAAAAGAAATTATTGAACACTTCTGAGGATTTTACCATAAACCATATTGTGAAGCATATTTGAATTGAAGAAGAAAGTCGTATTCGTGATAATAAATTTTCTTTAGATTCTAGTTCTAAGGTTAAAAATGTTGAGTCTGGCACTAAGAAAGTTGGAGTATCTAAATATAAAAGAAAATTTGATGCTGAAACTACAAGTGGAAATTCTACCAACAAAAAGAGAAAATAAATCTTACTTTTTCTGTGGTAAAACTGGTCATTTCAAGTAAGATGACAAGTTTTATAAGAAACTAAGGTTGGAGGGAAATGTTGGTTAAAAGAAAGCAAACATTATTGAGCACCCTCCAAATCCTGCCAATGATATTATTATTATGATTGTTGGTCTTAATGTTAGTATGATATCAGAATGCAACATGGCAACAATAAAAAAATCTGCAGATTGGTGGTATGATTCTAATGCGACTATTCAAGTTTGTAATGATAAAAGTATGCTCAAGACCTCTGAAGTTGTTGCTAAAGATGGCAAAGTTCTGATGGTGAATCATGACACTGTCAAAGTAGATAGAAATGGGACCATTGAATTGTAGTTTACCTCTAGAGAAAAGTTGATTTTAATGAGTACATTTCATATTCCTAATGTAAGAAAGAATTTGATTTCTAAAAGTGTGTTGAGTAAGAAAGGCTTGAAGGTCGTGTTAGAGGCAGAAAAACTTATCTTGTCCAATCATAGTGTGTTTATAGGACAAGGATATTCTTGTGATGCCATGTTTGAATTATATATTCATTAAATTGTTATTTTTGTTTATATGCTTGAGTCACCATTTAATTTATGGAATGCTCGTCTTTCACATGTTAATTATAGATCAATTAATTTTATGTCTAAACATGACTTAATATCATGTGCAAAAGAAAATCCAAAAAAGGTGAAATGTGCATACAAACAAAAATGACCAAAAAACATTTTCCTAAAAATGAAAGAACAACTGAATTGCATGAAATAATACATTCTAATATATGTGAATTAAATGTCTCTTTAACAAGAGAATGAAATATATATTTTATTACTTTTATAGATGATCATTCAAGGTTCACAAATGTCTATTTAATGAAAAAAAATCAAGTATTTGATATATTTAAATGTTATAATCCCTTGGTTGAAAATTAATTAGAAAAGAAAATAAAGATTTTATGAAGTGATCGTGGGGGTGGATATTTTCCAATTGAATTTTCTATCTTTTGTGAAGATAATGGTTTAATTCATCAGATAAGGGATCCATATACCTTACAACAAAATAGTTTGGTTGAAAGGAAAAATAGAATGTTGGTGGATATGATTAATGCTATGCTTATGCATGTTAAATTACCAACAAATCTATAGGGAGAGGCTTTACTAACAGCATCCCATGTGCATAACCGAATACCTTCAAAGAAAATAAAGACTTATCCATATAAGGCATGGAAAGGAAGAAAGACAAACTTAAATTATCTAAGGGTATAGTGATGTTTGGCATATTATAGAGTTCCTGATCCTAAAAGAACTAAACTGGGACCTAGAGCTTTAAAAAGTGTTTTTATGGGCTATATTGAAAATTCAAAAGCATACATATTGTTGGATTTACACTCAAATGTTATTATAAAGTCTAGAGATGTTGAATTCTTAAAAATAAGTGTTCTTAAGGAATTCAAAGATAATCAACAATCAAATGGAGATGAAATAGAAAATACCATACATGACACTGAAATACTTTCTAATTCTTCCTCCAACAAAAAACAGAAAATGATAAAATCTTCTAATGAACCTAGGAGAAGCCAAAGACAAATAAAGGAGAAGAATTTAGATTCTTATTTTATTTCTTCATAAGCATTAGTCTTTTTAGTTGAAGGTAGTAGAGATGAGTTATTAAATAAAATACCTATTATTTTGCATTTGGAAGAGGATCTAAAAACTTAGAAAGAAGCAGTGGCTTTAAGAGATTCTAATTTTTGGAAAGAAGCAATAAATGATGAAATGGATTCTCTTATAGCAAATGGAACATGGGTATTAGTTGACCTACCTCTTAGTTCTAAACCTATTGGATGCACATAGGTATTTAGATGAAAATTTAATACTGATGGTTCTCTACAAACTTTCAAGGCAACACTTGTAGCGAAGCATTTCAAACAAAAAGAAGGAGTTGATTATTTTGATACATATACTCTTGTTGTTAGAATTACTTTGATAAGAGTATTGTTTGCTTTAGCATCAATATATGATATGTGTGTTCATCAAATGGATGTTAAGACAACATTCTTAAATGGTGATCATGATGAAGAAGTTTACATGAAATAACCAAAAGGTTTTGTGCTTCCTGGTCATGAAAAGAAAGTTTGTAAACTGTTAAATCTTTATATAGGTTGAAGCAAGCTCCTAAACAATGGCATGAAAAGTTTGATAGTGTAATTTTATCGAATGTATTTATTCATAATGGAGTAGATAAGTGCATTTACTCTAAATTTACTGAAGATTATGGTGTTATAGTATGTCTCTATGTTGATGATATGTTAATCATAAGGACAATTATGAAAGGAGTAAATGAAACTAAATTCTATTTAAATTCTTAATTTAAAATGAAAGATTTGGGAGAAGTTGATACTATCTTAGGAATTAAAATTAAGAAACATAGTATAAGTTTTGCTTTATGTCAATCACATTATATAAATAAAGTTCTTACAAAGTTTGAACATTTAAAAATTAAGAAAGATAACATCCCTTTTTGATGTTTCAAGCAAATTAATAAAAAATTCAGGAAGATATATTAGTCAATTAGACTATGTCAGTGCTATCAGAAGTCTAATGTATGCTATGCATTGCACTAGACTTGATATTTCCTTTTATGTTTGCAAACTTTCAAGATATACATAAAATCCTAGCAATGAGCATTGGAAAGCTATTTGTCGAGTTCTTAGATATTTAAAGAGAACAAAGTAGTTTTTCCTTATTATGTAACAAGTGCCCATCAGTGCTAGAAGGTTATACAAATGCTAGCTAGTAACTAGTGTAAATGATAATAAACCAACATCTGGTTAGATCTTTACATAGGGTTGAGGAGCTATTGCATGGGCATCTAAGAAACAGATGTGTATAACTCATTCCATTATGGAATCTGAGTTCATTAAATTTGCAGCAGTAGATAAAGAGGCTGAATGGCTGAGAAATTTATTACTGGATATAGAGTTATGGCTATAACCAATGCTAGCAGTCTCTTTACACTGCGATAGTTAAGCAACTATGTCTAGAGCCTTTAGTAAGATTTATAATGAAAAATCTAGACATATTTCTTTGAGACATGAGTTCATTAGATAACTAATATCAAAAGGAATAATCACAGTTATCTATATTAGGTCAAGTAAGAACCTAGCCGACCCATTTACAAAAGCTCTCTCAAGAGATATGATAAAAGGCACTATGAGTGCAGTGGGTCTAAAATCATTATGATTGTTACTAATAATAGGAACCTTACCTTTATTATTATTTGACAACATTAAAGATTTAAATAGTAATAACAAGTTATTAGTAACTGTTAGCAAGTACTAGGACCAATATAGTATTTATGCAAAAGAGGTTGAATATTAAGTATTCTTAATGAAGATCTGTATTTGGTTATTAACAAGGAAGAACAAACATGACTTCCAAGGTTCTTTACCTATATGAACATAAGGATTGGTGACGTTTCTATCAAAAGTTTAGAAATAAAACTTTTGTAAGTGTTCATGAATGAGGAGGTAGCATAAGGCTATAATATGGTGCTAAAGCTCACAGTAAATTTATTAGAGAAAATAGTAAATTTTATGTGTATGATATTTCCAATCTTGTCATTTAGAAATTGTGGTTTAATTAATTACATAACCATCAATTTTGATTAGATTATGAGTTATACATACTAATAGTAGGTTTAAGTCGAAAGACACCTCCTATATGCATATATTTTACATAAGTTTGTTTTGTTCATTACTAACTAAGTAGGGGATTGTTAGTAATAGTTACTAAATGAAAGTCTTAAATCCCACATCAGAAGTGAGAAGAAGGATAAAGGAATTTATAAGCATTTACAGACTAAATCTTTCAAATTTGGATGGTGGGAAATATTGGAGGGAAATCCAAAATTTCAAATATTGGTTTTGATATAACAATATTTGAAGTCAAAATATGGGCACTTGGGATTTGGGCCTAAAAATTCAAATGATAGTTAATTATTTTCTCATTTATTTTATTTTAAATAATTAGAAGTCAGTTAATTAATTTACAGTTAATTGTGCTTATTCAAAATGAAGTTGTGTCCTTTCAAAAAACTTCCAATACATTATAAATATATGTTATGGCAAAAGATACATAAAACTTCTT
>CAOJBK010044078.1:0-10527 GCA_948294925.1 Codiaeum variegatum
ATGTGGCATACTATATTTTGGAACATTTGGTTTTGCTTTTTATTTGTTGCCGAGGAAAATTTTTTCTGGCATGTTAGTTCTAGAAACTTGGGTTCATCACTATAGGAAAAGAAGTACTAATCATTGGGTTATCCCTTCCAATTTAAGCATCACTGTAGAAATGTTTGGAATATATATATTTATGGGAGAGTCACACCTCAAAAGTTAGCCGTTCATATAGGATAATCCAATCTTATATATAGGATTTATTTCCTACATTTTAACTGTTCATTTCATTTCTTTTTATTCTCAAGTGGCAATTGGATAATTTTTATCGAGTTCAGCCCAGTTGACGCTTGACAGCATATGGTGGTCTCATTTCGAGTCACCAGAGAACATCGC
Organism: Codiaeum variegatum; assembly: GCA_948294925.1. Classification (NCBI taxonomy): domain Eukaryota; kingdom Viridiplantae; phylum Streptophyta; class Magnoliopsida; order Malpighiales; family Euphorbiaceae; genus Codiaeum; species Codiaeum variegatum. Next base: position 382 of record CAOJBK010044078.1, read on the forward strand.
CCACATGCTAAGGATTGATACTGTTTTGATACCATATAGAAATGTTTGAAGTATATATAGTCATGGGAGAGCCATACCTCAAAAGCTAGCAGTTGAGGTAGGAGAACCCAATCTTATATATATTCTCAAATATTTTTATATTTTTTCAATGTTGGATTTCTTCCCCACATTTTAACTCTTCATTTTATTTCTTCTTATTTTTATTCTTTCATTGGTTTAATGATCATATTGAAGTATTTCAGCCTATCATTACCCTTCTAAACTTCTGATACTTGGCAAGGATCTTTATATAGTAAATTCATGGCCCTGATTGGTGAGAACAAGAGACTAAACTGGTTCTATGCTCGTGATATTCATGTGATGTGTATGCTGTGTATCTCTTATGCTTGTTGTGTATCAGTGTACAGTAGTGATTGATGGTTGACAATTTCAAATGGAAGCATTATCCAATATCTTGGGTAATGCAAGGCACTCTGTTTAATATATGATTTGTTCATGGTTAGATTCATGACTTCAACTTTTTGTATCTGCTTCGTTATTTTAGTTTATTTGAAAAGAGCACCACCAAATCAAGGCAAGGCCTGATTAATTGTGGAAAGATGCAATTTTATACAAAAGGTAGGGTGATGGAAAATTTTCATTTGGTTAAATTTCTGACAGGGTGATTTATTGCTCATTGTTTTGAAGAACTTGATAGAGAAGCAATCTGTTCATGGCACACCTAAAGAATAATTGTTTAATGATATATCCCTGTAAGATTATTGCTAGAAGGTGAACTCATCTATGATACTGTTAGAGTTACGAATGTCAATATTATCTGGCCTAAAGGGGCTCTTCAGAATTTTAAAATTAAAATGGTACCCTGGCCATCACATTTTCTTTTTTTTTTTTTTTAAAAAAAATGAATGGCCTACTTTTAAAAGATAAATTATGTTGAAAAATTATATACCTATGTGTGTAAATATATTTATTTTGAAGAGAAATATGAAGAAAATGAATAGGCTAACAAAAGAAAGGTAACCCACTGACCAACCTGACGTGAAGCAGTGTGTAATATCATGACCTGAAGCAGGACAGGCATTTCAATACATGGCTGTCTGTGTGTAATATTACATCTATTCAGATTGCATTGATCTCTGCCGAGGATTGTTGGTGACTGGAAAGCATTACAAATGAGTTTACCTGTCTCTTGCCATTGATTTTCTTGAGGTTATGCATTGGGTTTTATCATCTATTTGTGCTATTATGATATACCTTATGGATTTTACTCAGTCTCTTGGTTCCTATAGTGTTCTTTTCTGATTATTAATTCCACACACTCAAGTTATTTTAAATAATGATTGGTGCCTGCAGAATGGTCCTGTAAATAACCGTAGAGGAAAGAAAAATCTTGTCTCGTCTGGATGGGGCGATGATTCTCTGTTATCAGAAGACCCTGCTAATCCCCATTATGACTCAAGCAATTACCAATCTTATGGTGAGCGAACCCGACAAAATTTGGTAAGTGCTGTAACCATATTAATGGCATAGTTTATATTCCGTTTTTTTCCTCCCCATATTCGATAATATAACCATTTAATCGCTCTTCTATCCAGAAAAAAATGAACGAAGATGTTATTGATTATGATCTATTAGAAGACTTGATATGTCTTGATGAAACGTGTGGTGAAGGTGCCATGCTAGTCTTTCTGCCTGTGAGTACATTCAATATTTCTTTCACTTCAATACTCATGGTTCTCCCTAAGAATTAGCATCCGGCTGAATTAGCATTATGGCGCCAAATGATGCGTGCTGGTTTTGAACACGCTGCGATATGACTGCTCTAGTTGAGCTTGAACTGGACCTGCACAGAGTAACAGATGGTCAGGGGTGCCGGACGTGGTGTCCGGGGATAACCTTCCGACGCTCAAGTCAGTGACTGGGTTGAATCATAGATGAAACAGTATATAGCTAAGAGCTTTTGATGATAGATTTGGTCTTAATAAACTTACCTTGTTCAGGTTGTGAATGTCTGTATTTATAGGGTGTAGAAACTCTGTTCAAGAGGACACGCGACATTCTGGGGTGCGTCGCAGAGTACTACTCCATGTGGCCTGTGACACCTGTCTGTGCGATGTCCAAACCCCGGAGATTGCTAGAGGACAAAGTCGAAGCTGTCTCTTGGATTCGGTCTGGACTAGGTGGATCAGGTTCGGCGCCAATCCAACTAAACTCGTTGAGACTGGACTAGGCTGAAGGCGAAGTAGTATCACATATTAATGGCATAGTTTATATTCCATTTTTTTTTCTCCCCAAATTCGATAATATAACCATTTAATCACTCTTCTAACCAGAAAAAATTAAACGAAGATGTTATTGATTATGATCTATTAGAAGACTTGATATGTCTTGTTGATGAAACAGGTGGTGAAGGTGCCATGCTTGTCTTTCTGCCTGTGAGTACATTCAATTCTTTCACTTCAAGACTCATGGTTCTCCCTAAGAATTAGCATCCTTCTGAATCTGATACGCTTGCTACTGATAATAGGGAGTGGCAGAAATTTACATGCTACTTGATAGGTTAGCAGCTTCTTATCGATTTGGTGGACCATCATCAGACTGGATTCTCCCTTTGCATTCTTCTATAGCATCAACAGAACAAAAAAAGGTGTTCTTACGGCCTCCTGAAAACATACACAAGGTAATTTCTTATTTTCAGTTATTATTGATTGATTCTTTTACTGCACTTCATTGTAGTTTCTAATCATTTTGAATTAGTTATTTTCCAAACATGTTTCTTGTAAGAATGCATTTTCCTTTACAAAGTCGAGGATTGTACAGAAACTATCTTTCTTTTTTGTATGTTTGTTTGAAATTCATTTTCCGTAGGAGCTAAATTATGTATTTAGTGCATGAGATGAACAGTGTTTAGTTCCTCCAGAGGAGGATTTTAGGAGTGATTTATTTGTAATGGAAACTGGAACCACAGGAGGGTAGGATAAACTTTGGGATTGTCAGGGAGAGTGGCAGCAATAATATGATTTCTGGGAAAAAAGGCGGAAAAACCCTTTTAATTGGGGCGAGTTTATGTTTACTGTCACAGAGTCACTGCTTGAACAATAAAAATCTCATTGTCTATCATGGCTCTTCAGAAGTCTTCTCAGTGACAATTCATTTGGTCCATTCTCGCTGGAGAAGGCCATGAAAAAATGAGCTAACTTGTGGGGCTCATGCTCCTTCATTCAAATGCCATCAGACCAATTCTCAGGTGAATGGCGGTGGACTCCATTGATCAATCCCCGAAAGTTTTGTTCTCAAATGAGAGATGCTTACCTTTTGTTGACGCTGGTTTAGTTTCTTGGAGCCACAAGAAGTTGTTGGATGAATGCATGTGGAAACTAATAGGCATTATTTCTTTTGTAACCAAGACAAGTGACTACAAGCAAGGTTGGAACCAGCCCTCATTTCATGGAGCCAATTGGTTTGGCTCAGCTTGGCACAGTGCACAGTCTATTGTTTTGGTTTGGTAGTCGCAAAATTTGTCCTGAGTCCAGACTTTTTGTTGATTTCTATGACAATTTTCATCATCCAATATAAACAAAATGCAATGATATATCAGTTGGGATGTGATCCTTTTTTGAACTTTCTGTTCAGATCATAAGTTTTCATACTAGTTTTTGTTGTCCAAGGCATTAAGCATGCTGTGTTAACCTGCAAATGGAATTTTCTCTAGTTGCTCTATTGAATATGTGTTTCTATGTTTGATGCAACCATTAATGTGTATATGTTTGTGTGTAGTGAAATAAAACCATAAACTAATCACACCATAGGGAGTGCAACCCAAGTTCAAGGTATATGTGATAGTAGTTAAAAACTACGTTGCACGGATTCGCCGGTTTACTGCCGTTTCCCATACCGGTACTGCACGGATTCGGGAGTTGGGTGGGAATCGCCGGGATCCACCGCCGATACGTACCAGGCGAGGGAGAAACACTACGCGACGTGAGACGGTACGTCCCAGAAACGTTTCACCTTCTAAACGACAACGTTTCAATTTTGATTTTAAAAAAAACAAAAGAAAGGCAGAGATTAGGAACCGTGACTGTCTTAGCCCTATCTGCCGTTGTCTATCTTCTTCCCTCTCTCTAAGTGCAATCTGCTACTGGCGGTTGCACTTCAACGGCGAGCGGAAGGGGCACCTCTTTGATTTGTGACAAATAAGTCTTTCTTTCTTCTTCAAATACCCCTTTTCTCTCTCTTTTTTTTTAATCAAGTTCTTTATGTAAAATAGATATTTAGAAAATTTCAAAAAAAAAAAAAAATACTAGTGTTACTTGTATATACGAGTTGTATACCTCTGTCATTTACTTATTATTTTTTTTTTTTAAGAAAAACTTGAATTTTTTTTAATTCTATGATGGTGATAAATACAACCATTTATTTTCTATATTTTATTATTTAGCTCGTTTTTAATAAGTAAAGCATAATAAAGAATTTACTGGAATTGCAGCAGTTTTTCAGAATAACTCTAAAACTCAACTCAACAAAACTTGAGAATAACTCTAAATAAAAAAAAATTAGATACATAATTTTTTTTTATATAAAACCTTAATTTATGACATGTAATTAATTATTTATAACTTATGAATTTTTTATAATATTTTATTTAACCATAACCCTATATTCTATTTTTTTTTTTTGTAAATTGCCCGATTTCCGCACCCAAATCCCGTATCCGTCTCCGACTCCATGCAACTTAGGTTAAAAATGATGGAGAAAAAGGAAAGACAAGAAAAGCTTTAAGATAAATCTCTCAAGTTTTTCCTATATATTTAGATAAATTACTTAAATTCAAGGGATTTGATAGAAATTGTGCTTTGATATATTTGTCCAAAGATTTGATGGCAATTGTGCTTTGATATATTTGGCCAGAGAGGATTGATCATATACTGTATCAAATCAGTTTTACACTGACTAAGCAAATTTTTTATATGATTCCTTTGGTGTAATTTATGGAAACTTTGGGGATTGGATTTTTTTACAAAGCTTTATACTATGTTAGTTCTGTATGTAAATGAGTTTTATTTATTTGTTTATTTTGACATACTTAGACAAGATGGATTGTTAGTCTAACAAGGCCTAGTTTGGTTCTCCATTGATATTGATTTTCAAGTCTAATAAGGCTCTATTTGGTGTTGAGTTTGGCAAAAGAGCATTAAATATTTTATATTTTTCTTAACATAGTGTTCGGTTTAATTTTATTGAAGAATTCATTTCCAATTGAATTCCAAATAAAAATTCATTTGCAAATTTCAACTATTTTTGTAGAATTAGTTTAGGTTTATTTTTTATGGATTTAATAAATTAGAATTGCAAATAAATTTTTATTTAAACAAAACACAAGATTGATGTGTGTGGTTCTTGGCCAACGCTAGGATTGATCTGCTCTGGTTGAGCTGGAAGTGATATGCACAGAGTAGACATTGGTCAAGGATGGCCGGACGTTGTGTCCGGCGATAACCCTCTGACGCTCAAGTAAGTGATGGATTGGAAACCCAAATGGAACAATATGTGTGTTGTAAGGTTGTGAGAATAGGTAGAAATTTATTACCTTGTTCAAGATGATAAGGTCTGTATTTGTAGGGTGAAAATCCTGTTGAAGGGGACACGTGTCAACTCCGGATACTTTGACAGTGTACCTCTTCATGGTGCCTGTGACATCTGTTTGCTGTCATATCCCAAACTCCGAAGGTCACTAAAGGACAAGGCTTGTAGTGTGCCTCGGATTCGGTAGGACTGGATGCTGGAGGGTTCGGTCAGAGTCCAAGCGTGTTGTTGGGGCCGAACCAGGTCAAGGCTGAACCGTATCAGGATTAAGATTTACAAATAAATTCCATAAGATTTTGTGCAATTCATTTATACCAAACATAGTGTATAACTGTTTTTATAAGAAGCAAGTTAAAAAAAAGCAGTTAAAAGATTATATAAAAAAATTCTAAAGGTTTTTTTTACTTGTAACAGCAATTCCAAACACACCCTAAGTTTTAAACTTCTGGCTGAATGTTCTCAACCTTCTTAAAATCTATGCAATCTTTTCATCAGATTTTCCTCTTTTATTGACTGATTTCACTAAGATTGTCTATTGTCTCTGCACATATATTTGATATTCTCATACAGGTTATTATAGCAACAAACATTGCAGAGACAAGTATAACAATAGATGATGTAGTTTACTTGATTGACTGTGGAAAGCATAAGGAAAATCGTTATAATCCTCAAAAGGATTGTGCTCTTTCTACCCTTCCTTGTCTTTATATATATATATATATATATATATATATATATATATGATAATAGTTTGTTTTTTGCCCAGTTGATAATAGTTTGTTTGAATGTCAGTTGTTTATGCAATAATGAGAACAAAGACATTTTGTACAATGCAGCATGTAAATATTTATGCTGTTATGGATGTGGCTTATTTTGTGAGAGTCACCATGTTTTTTTTTCACTCGATCACATTAACTTGTAAGATATTGCTCGTCACGAAATTAGTAAAATGTAATATGCAATTCTAGTATCTGCTAATGGTTTCAGTTTCTGGGAATCTAGCCTTCAGATCAGATCATTGAACATCCTGTAATTGCTAGTCATGGTGTTGCAACCAGTATGCTATCTAAAATTGTTATTAGTTGGCATACATGATGGAACACAAAATTGAGACTTCCTGATGACACACAGATTCAGAGAACTTTCTACTAAAGCTCTTATTTTCAAAATATGAGTTTTAGAGTTATGAGGTTGAATTAGGAATGATTGGATTAAGAAAAGGAGAAAATGGGTGATTGTTTAAGAGCTGCGAATGGCAATATGGATCATTGTGGCAGGCATCCATTAGAAGAAAGAAGAAGAAGAAGAGGAGAGATGGAAGAGAAATCACGCTTTGGACATATGCCTTCCAAAACACAGCTTATAAAATTGTACAACTCAACTCGACAAAGCCTTAATCCCAAGTTAATTGGGGTCGTCTATATGGATTCGCTTTCTTCGCTCGGGGCGATCGTGAACCGAATTATAAAAAATGTTTAAAAACTCAAGATCATGTTGAATGACTCTATTCCAAGTTAGCTTAGGTCTACCCCTTCCTTTTTTACCCACATCTACTCTAAAGTGTTCTAATATTCTAACAAGTGCATCTAAAGGTCTACACCGTACATGTCCGAATCATCTTAGTCTCCCTTCTCTCCATTTGTTTTCTATAAGGCGATTCCAACTGTATTCCTGATATACTCATTACAGACAGGAGAATTTCAAATCAATAGTAATTGGGAACAATATTTTACTTGATAAAAAATAAATTATATTACAGAAGAAGGAGAGGAGAATCCATGTGGATCAGGTCTCCTAGTCTAACTTATGATTTTGTTGAGTAGTATCTAGTGATTATGTTTAGCACTTGAAGACAGTCCTCTAAAAAGCTCAAGCCCCCCGAGGGTATAGCAGCCAAAAAAACCTCATTTAAGGAAAACTAAATAGAAGAGTTTATGAGGAAAACCAAATTATTAAGTTTAACTAAGACCTTGCATCTTTCCGATGATATGGTCCTAGAACGCCCCGAGTGGAAAATGTGAATCCATATATCTTAAGGCTTTATTGAGCTGGAACTAATACTTGAAAGTCATCCCAATTTCCCTTTTATTTGACAGCTACTTTGCCATTGGCATTCACCAGTTGCACGAAACGTTCATCAAAAATTTGCTCTGCATCCATTCTATGACAAAAAGTATGTCTGGTCCTGTTTATGAATGTACAGATTAACATAATTTGAAGAAGGAAAAGGTATATGAATAAATCTAGAGTCCCAGATTCTTAAAAATGAATATTAGTATCAGTTATAAATGTCTAGGTTAGGCATATGTGCCCTGATGAAGGCCATCATGATGTTAGCTTCACAACTTCAGAGAGGTGTAATATATGCCTATTACTCTTGTGATCTAACATATAATGCTACTGATACATGGATTATCAAAATTTCCCAGTTATTGAAATTTCTTTCCTTTTTTAGAATTTGCTTGCATCGTTATCTTCTGTTGTCCTAAAAATACAAAGAAAAAGGGTAATAATTGACAACTGCATGTTTTCTACCTTTGCTCTTTCCCCCAGACACAACAGCATTTGTGATTGGATCATTAGTTTTGGATGGCTATGATATCTAGCGGGGTATATTAAAAATAGAGTTCCTAATATGGAAATATGTTTTCTCAAGCTTCAAATGGCCCCCTTTATAATTGCATATACCTCTGCTCTTCCTTGAACTTTAAAAGGTACTGGGGTCTAAATACATTTTTGTTTGCTTTAGAGATTGACAAGAATGGTTGAAGATTGGGTATCTCAAGCCAATGCAAGGCAACGCCGAGGAAGAGCTGGGCATGTTAAACCAGGAATTTGCTTTTGCTTGTACACACGTCACAGATTTGAGAAACTTATGCGTCCGTATCAGGTCCTTTCCATATGAACAATATTGAGACATTTATCTTGATGTGCTTCTATTTTAACTATGCTCAATGTTCTATATTTCATTTTTTTTCTTAAAATCCCATGGATCATTACAACAGGTTCCTCAGATGCTTTGGATGCCATTAGTAGAATTATGTTTGCAAATAAAGTTGCTTTCTCTGGGCCATATAAAGCCATTTTTATCCAAGGTACCTACAGGAATCTGACCCTCTAGATGGTTTAATTGATAAGTTCTTCTAACAGATTATTTTAAATACTATTCCAGGCTTTGGAACCTCCCAAGAATGAGGCTGTGACATCTGCAATTTCATTGTTATGCGTGGTAGTTCTTTGTATTGGTAATTGATCTTACCTTGCAGCTCCTATACATTTTGCTTAGGTAATTAATACTCTGGTTTTGGACTATTTTCAGGTAGAAGCTCTAGAAGAGGATGAAGAATTGACTCCTCTTGGGCATCATTTAGCAAAACTTCCTGTTGATATGCTTGATTGGAAAGTGTTTTTCTTTATTATTGGTTTAACATGACGAATTTATGCCCCATGGGAATGGATACTTAAATAATTAACTTGAAGCTTTACATTTTTGTATAGAACTCATATCTAATTGTTTATATGTACTTAAAGAAACCTAAATGATCAAGACACAGATCTAACTGTGTTGTTTTACAAGTGCTGATGATGCTGTATGGTGAAATATTTGGTTGCTTATCACCTATTCTTTCCGTTTCTGCATTTCTCAGTTACAAATCACCTTTTGTATATCCAAAAGATGAGGTCTGAATTCTAATGCAGCAGTCTACTGTTTATCCATCTTGATTACAGAAAATAAGTTGCATTTATCATTGTTGTTCTCTAACTTTGTCTTTCTGTTTTTTTTTTCCCCTGGATTTCTAGAGGCAAAATGTTGAAAGAGCAAAGCTTGCAGTGTTGAATGATAAGCTAGATAGCTCAAATGATTTTAATGACAGCGATAGGCAATCTGACCACATTGTGATGCTGGTAGCTTACAAGAAGTGGGAGAAGATTTTGCGTGAGGTTAGTGGGAGTTTGGTCATATTTAAATGAGTGCAATCACTATGCGCTAGATATTAAGTTTAAACAAGTGTAGGATTTTATGATTGCTAGGATCTTGATTTTATGATTTTATGCTCCATCTTTTGAATCTGATTCAGTGTGTTCACCAGCATGTTGATTTTAGGACGCTTTCGTCGTTTCTGCAAGTTTTGGTTTCAAACCTTTGTATGATGCTAGTCAAGAAGGAAATGTGAAGACAATCATTTCCTTTTCCCCTTGACTTTGGTATCATTTTCTTTGCATATCTTTATCTGTGGTCACCAAGGCCGTCTAGCAGTCATCTCTTTGAATTGTTTAAATATCCTAGTATGCTCAGATGTTAAGACTATATTTAGTCTTCTCTAAATTCAGCATGTTTTATTGAAAATGCAGATGCCTGGTTTGTTGGAATTAGGATTCATAACAAAATCTTGAGTCTATGTTGATAGAATCAAATGCAGGAATGACTTGACTTGCACTGTGGTTATATATTGTGTAAAAAGACATGCCAAATAGTTGTAATTTTTCTTTCAATTTTTGGTTTTCCTTTCCTTTATATTGTTTTTCTTTTTATATAAAAGGCAGACCCCAGTGCCAGAA
>CAOJBK010044172.1:0-12077 GCA_948294925.1 Codiaeum variegatum
CCCTTGGGAAGGGAGTGTGATGGAGCATCAAGTCCAAAGCAATCCTCAAAGTCTCAAGTTCTTAAGTAAAGAAGCAAGAATCAAGCATTTGGGTGATTCTAATGAGAGAAGGATTCAAGCTTCTTGAAAAGAGCTAGAGAACAAGCTTTTGGGAAAAGCTCGGTATGTCATAAGCTAGAGGCTTCATATTTGGGGAGCCTAACAAAGGAGGGCGAGAGGTATTCATATGTTCTAACCCTGTTTTGTTTCTATTGTGTTTTGCACAATAATTGGAAAGATCCTTGATGTTGAATATGGGTCCATCTTAGGGTTTAGTAATTTGTTAAAGAGTTTAATGATCTAAACCTAACTATGTCAAAAGTGTTTGGACATGGTTAATATTTCAAAAAGTTTTGAAAACCAAAAATCGAGTAACATCGAATTTTTGCAAAAATATATTTAGCGCTGGACAGCACTGCTGATGCTGCTGTCCAGCAGCATTCTGTACAGCAGTGCTGCTGGAGCTATTGTCCAGCAGCATTCTGTCTAGCAGAGCTACTAGACAGAGCTGCTAGAGCTACTGTCTAGCAGCACTGTGTCCAACAATGCTGGAATTTTGTTTTCGACTTCCACTGCTCGACTCCGTATTCGACCTTCAGGTGCCCCCCTTGAAGGGTCTTTAACCAATAAAGCTGGGCTTGGTGCCTCAGCTCATTGAGGTCTTAGTGTCCCCCTTGGAGGATCTTTTCCAATCAAGCTGGGCTTGGTGCCTCGGCTTATTAAGATCTTGGTACCCTCCTTGGAGGGTCTTTTGCCAGTCAAGCTGGGTTTGGTGCCTCGGCTCATGGAGGTTTTGGTGCCCCCTTAGAGGGTCTTTCGCCAGTCAAGTTGGTCTTGGTGCCTCGACTCATCGAGGTCTTTATACCCCCCTTGGAGGGTCTTTCGCCAGTCAGGCTGGGCTTGGTGCCTTAGCTCATTAAGATCTTGGTGCCCCCCTTGGAGGATCTTTCGCTAGTCAAGCAAGGCTTGGTACCTCGACTCATCAAGATCTTAGTGCTCCTCTTGAAGGGTCTTTTGCCAGTCAATCTGAGCTTGGTGCCTCGACCTTCGAAGTGTTGACAAAGGAGGGAGTGTCTTTTATTTTTTATTAAGAGTAATACAATTTCAGATGTTGTACATTCCATGTGTGAGGCACCTCCTTATTTTCTAAAGTTCACAGCTTGTATGTTGTTGGACCGATGGCTTGTTCAACTATGAAACGGCCTTTTCAATTTGGTGATAGCTTTCCCATGCCTTCTCTCTTTCCAATCGCTTCTAAGCTTCTCATCACCAAGTCTTTTACTCGAAACATTCTGCTTCAAACCTTTCAGTTGAAATAATTAGCCTCCCTATTTTTGTAGGCTACAATATTCATCGAGACTTGTTGTCTCAGTTCATCTAATAGGTCTAGGTCAATCCTTCTACCTTTTTCATTTTCTTCTTCACTATAGTAGTATACTTTCCCATTAGGTTTCCTAATATCTACTGGGAGGGTAGCTTTAGTCCCAAAAGTGAGAGCAAAGGGCGTTTAGCCTGTCAAATCTCTAGGGGTTGTTCTATAGGTCAATAACATATGGTATAGCTGCTCTCCTTAATTCCTTTTGCATCCTTCTAATCTTTGCCTCAACCCTTAAATAATGGTTCAGTTGGTGACCTTGGTTTGCTCATTTGACTGAGGGTGGGAAACCGAGGAAAAGTGCTACTTTATATTGAGAACTTCACAAAAGTGTCTCATTTTGGCATTGTCGAACTACTTTCTATTTTCGTTGATGATCTGATGAGGCACTCTGAACGTGCATACAATATTCCTTCACAAGAATTTCACCACATTCTCTATTGTGATTATTGCTAGAGCTTTCACTTCTACCCATTTGGTGAAGTACTCTACTGCCAGTAGGAGGAACTTCTTCTATCATGTGGTTACTGGAAATGGCCCCACTATGTCTATTCCCCATTTGGTAAAGGGCCATAGACCATAGATAGGTATTTGTTTAGTTGCTGGTACCTTGTTTAGGTTGGTGAACCTTTGCCATGCTTTACATCTTCTTATCAGCCTCATTACATCTTCCTTTCTAGTGGGCTAATAGTACCCTTGTCTAATGGCTTTGGCTGCTAAAGTTTTTCCTCTCACGTGCATTCCACAGGCCCTTTCATACATCTCTTTCAACACATACTTCGCTTCAGTGGGAGTCAAGCATCTGAGCCATAGTAATGAGAAAGCTCTTTTACAGAGAACCCTATTATGCATGGAGAAGAGGGAGCTCCTCCACTTGATCTTCTTATCTAGCTTGGCATCATCTGGGAGCCTGCCTTCCTCTAAGTATTCTCTCAATGGGTCCATCCAACACGATTATGACTCTATAACCACGCCAGATTCAAGCTCTTTTATGCTAGGTTGGGTAAAGACTCCAAAGAATACTTTATTTGGTATGTCTGCTGGGTGGGCTACTGTGAGTTTACTCAAACTGTCCACCCTATTGTTTCCCCCCTAGGGATCTTTTGAAACTCTACTTCTATTCCTCTTTCTTTCATTTTCTTCAGCTATAAATATGTCTTCTCTAGGTATCTAACAGTGTCTGGATGTCTAGTTTTGTATAGCCCTTTAATGTGTCCTAAAATTAACTGTGAGTCACTGAAAATGTGTAACATTTCAAGGTGCAGATGTTTGGCTATCAGTAGGCCTTAGAGGAAGGCTTCATACTCAGATGTGTTATTTTTTGTGATAAAGTCTAGCTTCAGGATGAACTCTATTAGCATCCCATCTTCGTTCTTCAGCACTACTCCACCTCCACTTGCTCCTTTTTCGTTAGCCCTATCTACGTACAATTCCCATTTGAACTTTAGGGTTCGACCCTTGGGTTCTCCCTCTGCTTCATTTTCTAGCATCACATCCTATGAAAATGAGCATTCTGAAATAAAATCTACTAGGGCCTAGGCTTTGATGGCTGATCAAGGCCTGTACTATAGGCCATATCCTTTGAGTTGAACTACCCAGCATAGCAACCTTCCTGAGAGTTTGAGCTTGTGTAAGAGCTTTTGTAGGGGCTTGTCTGTGACTAATATTCCTTAGTGCACTTTTAGGTAGACTTTGAACTTCCTGTAAGATAGCACTAGGGCATACACCAGTTTCTCTAGAGGGTTATAGTTCAGCTCTGCTCCCTGTAAGACCTTGCTAAAATAGTACACTGGCCTTTGAAGACCTTCATCTTCCTTTACTAGTACTGAACTGACAGCTTATGAAAAAGCTAAAAGGTACATTATGATCTCTTCACCTCTAAGGGGCCCCATTTCAAAACCTACCCTGAGGCTAAAAAGGCTTTCAGATCATTCATAGCTTGTTGGCAGTCATTTGTCCATTCGAAAGCAACACTCTTTCTGAGGTTCTTAAAGAAGGGGAGAGATTTTTCCCCAGATTTAGATAAGAACTTGTTTAGGGCCACCAACCTACCTGTTAGCTTCTGCACCTCTTTCACACTTCGTGGAGCATTCATTTCCAGTATGGCTTAGACTTTTATTAAGGTTCGGCTCGATCCCCCTTTCACTAACCTGATACCCCAAGAATTTACCTCCATGGATGAAGAAAGCACACTTTTTGAGGTTTAGCTTCATCCCATAGGCATCATCCCTTTGAACACCTCCCTCAGGTCCTCAATGTGTTGCTAGAAGCCCATGTTTTTTACCACCATATCATCCACATAAGCTTCGTGGTTCCTTCCCAACTGCTTTTTGAACATCTTGTTGATAAGCCTCTGGTAGGTTGCTCCAACATTTTTGATTCCAAAAGGCATGGACACATAACAGTAGGTTCCCTTTTTTGTGATGAATAAATTTTTCTCCTCATCCTCTTCATCCATCTGAATATGATGGTAGCCTTGTTTTACATCTAGCAGCGAGAGGTATTTGTATCCAACCATTAAGTCTACTAGCTTGTCTATCATGGGTAATGGATATGAGTCTTTAGGGCACGCTTTGTTCAAATCCTTGAAGTCCACACACATTCGATAGCTACCATTGGCTTTCTTAACTAGCACTACATTGGCTAACCAATCCAACGAACCCTGCTTTAGTCAACTTTTGCACTTCTTCAGCAATAACAGCTTGCCTCTCAGCTTTGAAGCACCTCTTCTTCTACTTAACAGGCTTGCATGTTGGGTCTAAATGGAGTCTATGTGTGACCACTTCTAGTCTTATTCCTGGCATCTCCAAGGAGGCCCATGCAAAGGTTTCGAAGCTATTTACCAGGAAGTCTTTCCCTTGGCTCTTCTCCTCTAGGCTTAAGGTAGTATTGATCTGCAAGGTTCGACCATCACCAGCTACTTCAAATGGTTCGAACTCTTGCACATATTTTCCTTTGGTTTCTTCTTAGGTTTTCTGGGGAGCTGCCTCTACCATGTTCACTTCTTCCTACTCCAGTGATACCACCTTCCTCTTCCTTAATATCTACATTGTCTCCTTAGGGACTAAATCACTATATATGTGAAAGTATGTACCATCTGAGAGAGGAATAGTCAATCTACACCTTCGGATGCTTACTGAGGCATCTAGATCCTACAACAATGGCCTTCCCAATAACACATTGTAGGACATGGGTAATTTAGCAACCACAAAGATCCTCATGACTGTTATAGCCTATGGGGCTTTTCCTATTATTACTGGTAGCTCAATAGTGCTTACTGCAGGGATAATAGCTTTGTCCAAGGTTCAGACTGGCACTTCTAGTGGTTGTATCTTCGATTTTTTTATGCTCATTTGGATGAAAGCCTCCCACGATAGGAGGTTTACCAAACTGCCCGTGTCTACAAAGATCCTTCGAACCCTAAAGTTCATCATTACTACCATAATTACCATTGTTTTTGCCTTCCTGGTGGGCTTACTAGCCAAAACTCCTGCTAACTGTTTTGAGCCATTGTAAAAGATGAACTTCGATGGTTCATGGGTTCGGGCTATTCCTTTCTCCTATTTCCTTCTGAAAGGGATTTCTTATGGTCCTCATGTTAGGAAAAGGATATCCCCAGCTACTTCATCTTCTATCGGTATGACCTGTGTTGGGTTTGCTGGTCTGGCTTGGTCAGTTTTTTTAATGTAGTTTTTCAGGTACCCTTGTTGAATCAACCTCTCAATCTTTTCTAGAAGTGAGCGACAATTGTCTATGATTTGCCCATGAATGCTGAGAAACTGACACCACTAGGATCTGTCTCTCTTCTCCGGATCTTTCATTATTGGCCTCGGTCTCCTCCAAATTTCTTTATCTTGAAAAGCTGCGAAAACCACCTCTAGCTTGGCGTTTAATGGTGTGAATTTGGAAGGATCAAATCTTTCCCTCCTTGGTGGTTCAGTTTTCCTAGGTTGGGGATTCTGCCTACTCAGTGGTCCCCGTATCCTTAATGTAGTGTCTTATTTCTTTCCCCTCTTATGAGATGACCCTCCTTCTTCTGGCCTCCTCTTCTTGTAAAATCTACTTTCTCTTAAAGCATCATCTTGCTTAATGTATTGTTCCGCTATAGCCATGTCCTCATTCAGTGTCTTAGGATAATTTTGGACTAGGGCTTTGAAATAGTCCTAATGAGTCATACATTATTTCAAGGCTTCGACTATGTCTGTCACTTTCAAAGTTTCTCTGTTGAATCGAGCTATGAAATCCCTTAGTGACTCGGTCGAACCCTACTCCATGGCTCATATGGCTGTAGGTATTAGGATTCTAATGGAAAATATTTTTATGGATAAGTTTACTAAACTCCAGAATGAATTTATGCTTCCATTCGGTAGGCTGTCATACCATTTCATGGCCGCTCCTTCTAAATTGCTTCGGAAAGCTCGGCATAATGCTTCTTCTTTAGTGGTTTGCAACTTTACTAGATCCATCATTTGTGCCATCATACTTCATCATTTGTGGTTATTTAAACTTATCAGGAATTTGAAACTCATTGATCCTTCTAGTGAATGGGGATCTCAGATTGAGAGTGAAATCTCTTCTGTAGCCAAGCTTGGGTCCTGCTATCTCTTCTACATATCTCTTTATTTCATCCCTCGAAATGACTCTCGAGCCATGGTGGCTTGAGGTTTCCTGATCATTTGCACTCTTTGGTGCTCATGTCTGTGAGGGTGCCTTTGCCTACTCTCGGAGCCCCTATGAGATCAAATCCTTCGATCATCCTCCCTTCTACTTTCTCTAGCTTCATTGGCTGCGTGCCTATCTCACACTTCTTCTCCACCATCCTCTCTGGGCCTCTTTCCCCCATCTCCCAATCTTTCCTCTCTTACTAGTACTTTTATCACTGGTCTAACTCTATCCGGTCCTTCTGTGGGTCTACTTGGGGGAACTCTCCCCGTTTCTACACCAGTGGGGGTGTTAAAATTCAACATTCTACTTGCTGTAGGGGGGTTGTTGCCAACCTGGACTGGTGGGCTAGGTGTTAGAGTTGGCTGGAGTTGTGGGAGTAATGGGACAAGGTTAGTGACTAAGTTCTGTAAAGTAGCCACTAATTCCGGGGTAGTAAAAGGTAATGTAGATTGGGGCTGGAGTTAAGGAGCTAAGCATTTGAGGTTGTCCAATGAGGCCTTGAAGGGTCTATAAGGAGGTAGCTAGATTGGTCCAGGCCACTTCTTGGATCTGGGTGTTTGTGGGAGTGTTTGTTATTTGAGTTGTGTTGGCAAGTAGAGGATTGTCCTCCATGTTGTGGGTTTCATCGTGGGTGAACTTCATTCTGAGAGCTATTAGTATAGGTTTTGAAAGGTGATTCTCATAGAAAAAAGAGAAGAAAAGGTGAGAGAACTTGACGTTACCCACAGATGGCGCCAATTGATGTGGTGTGTATCTCCATAGAGCTTGAATAGAACTCCTTTAGTTGAATTGGTCTAACCTGCATAGCAGAAAATGATCAGGGGTGGCCAGACTGGTGTCCGACGTAAACCCTCCGATGATCAAGTTAGTATGACAGAGGAGTTGAGGAGAAAACTCTCTGAAATG
This sequence comes from Codiaeum variegatum, assembly GCA_948294925.1. Taxonomy (NCBI): domain Eukaryota; kingdom Viridiplantae; phylum Streptophyta; class Magnoliopsida; order Malpighiales; family Euphorbiaceae; genus Codiaeum; species Codiaeum variegatum. Next base: position 6,986 of record CAOJBK010044172.1, read on the forward strand.
GATTGAGTTCAGCTTAACTTGACTTACCGATGTGAGGCATTTTGAGGGGTATTTATAGGATTGAATCCTTATAGCTGGGACATGTGTCTGCATTGGGTAGGCTGCAAAGTACCATTAATGGGACTGTGACATGACTGGAGGGTTAGTGAGTGATGTAGGCAGTTGTCTCTACCAGACGTCCAGACCCTGAAGACTAATAGGCCAGGTCTTTGATGGTTCGAGGGTTTAAGTGAGTAACTAGCGTGGGTCGGGCTATTGTTGGTGTCAAACCATACTCGAATCATACTCATGCGACCCGTATCAGGCCCTTACCAGTATGGTGCATTTTTAAGAGCTACTAATGACCGAGTTAGTGAGTCAACTCAACGAGTCGGTAGTAGGTGATTACATGGAGAAGGTTGGGTGTCACAATCAAGCATAATTTTCTTCTTCAAATTTGAATGGTGATTCTTCGTGAAATTCAAATATGGATACCAATTATCATATTGATGCCAGTATGGATCTTCTTCCTTTGGAACCTTATTCTACACCAGTTAATCATACTTCAATGCCTTCTACAACACATGGTTCAGATGCCACCCAAACTGATCCTCTTGTAAAAGCACATCCTACGTTGGAGCTTGATAAATATTTGGGATTTGTGTTCAAGTTAAATGATGAACAAGTGCTCAAAATTCTCAAGAATGATATTAATAAATATGTTGACTATTTGCAGAAATTTCCTGCATAATTTTGACTGTTATTTTCTTTCTCTTTTAGATTTTTAGTTTAGGACTTATATTTGTCTTAGTTATTATGTCTACTTTTTCTTGTTTTCATTTGGTTAAACTTAGTTTTATTTGTTTCTCTTTTGATTGAACTTGAGGCTTTTTAAGCCATCTTGATTAGGTCAGAGGAATTTTTTTTATCAACTCGTGAATTTCACAAATTGATTTTTCCCTTTAATATTAATAAAAAAATATTATTTTTCAAAAAAAATATTTTTCATTAAAACATTCTTTTATATACTTACAAGTTTTTTACGCATATAAGAATATTTATGAAAAAATAATTTAATTTATAAAAAAATATAAATAAAAAATTAAATCTTTCTAAAATAAATCATTTTTTTTGTAAAGTTATTTTATTTTAAAATTTTAAAAAAATAATAGTAAAAAACACCTATTCTTTATATATGTACAAACTTAATTCCTAATAATATGCATTAATTCATAATGATCACATCACAAAGGTAAGCCTGTTTCATGCATGCCTTCATAAAACTATAATACATAACAAAAAAAATTATTGTGAAGTCATCATATGCTATCATCATTACATAATTTTTTTACTAATTGCTTAATCAAAAGAAAATGCACAGTACAGTAACTATCCAACAAACAAATCAGCCAATGGTGAAGCTTTATAATTTACCACATGAATTTTAAAATTCATTAAAAAAAAATGCAATTATAATATGCCATAATATTTAACTCACATCTTCTTCTGATCAAGGACAGAGCCACTTGATTCATTATGAATTTAAATGAATCTACTTAAATCTTATAATTTCTTATATACAATTCAATAAATTTTTAAAAATAAATAATATTTTATTGTTAAATTCACTTGTCAAAAATAATTACTTATTTTATAGGACGTCACATGTTTTAAAGGAAAACATATAAAACTTGTAATTTATTAATTTTTTACTTTACCTAATTTAGATTTTAAAAAAATATTATTAATTTACATTTGATATATCAATAGAAATTTAGTTTGTAATTTTTTTATTCAAAAGAGATTTTTTTTTAATACATATTCAAAAGAGATTTTTTATTATCGATATTTTTTTTATTTTAATTTTCATTTGAACCCATTCCACAAACCACTTTTTTTGAAGGTTAATGCCAGGCAGTTGCACTTCAAATTTTAATAATTGGATTCTTTTAAAACATTAATTGAAAATGATGACAACAAACATGTTCTATGCAATGTGTAAAAGTGAAGATGAGACCTTGCTTGCAAGCAACAGATTGAGTCTTTAACTCCTTGAAGATTTTGAATGACGAGGAAAACAATATTTGTTGAGGTCTCTTGTTGGTATGAAACAGTAGTTGATGTCTTTGATGATGGTCTAATCCAAAAGGAAACAATTTTAAAGTTAATGTTGACGCTGTTATTCAAAACTCACATGCCAAATTTGTTTCAGCAAAGATCTGGTCTTATGCTAGAAATCCAACTCCTTGAAGCTGAAGCTCATGGAACGTTTGGTGGATCTACTCTAAAAACAGTGCGATCAGTTGTCCCAGTAACATATATTACCCAATTACAGCTAAGTAATATAAATAATTTTTTTATTCCCCCGATAAAAATGTCGACATGTGAGAGATCAAAATTTAATTTTATGTTTACTATAATTATTGAAAGTCGTGTATGAAAAATTATTGATTTAAGACTATACTTTAAAAAAAAAAACTGAAAAGACCATAAAAGACCTTACAAATGTACTACTATGTAATTTCCGCCTCCTGTCAGCTCTATAAAATACTAAAAATACATTTTCAAAAAGTTGATCCATATATATATTCAAAATAAAAAAATAACTGCTTTTAATTAATTTTTTCATTAAAATTAATCTCACTATTTAAGTTCTTCTCAAATATTTCTAATCATTTCATTTCGTATTCCATTTGGCAATTTTTTATATGGTCCGTGGATATGCACTTAAGTGATCCAAGGTTCACAAGTGTTTATACCGAAATATTAGGCTAAATCAATTGTGTGTGCGATAATTATCTATAATTAGTTTTGTCCTGATGATTTCTCGTGATGGGAAGTGCATCGTTTTGCCTAAAGTTCGATTCTCAGCATTTTATCTTTTTTTCTTACTTTTTTTAACACCTCCAGTATTTCTTTTCTATTCTTTTCAAATTGTACAACATTTTTTTTTCTTTCTTACCCTTTTTTACATGTCTCCACACTACACCACAAAAGGCCTACTATAATCAAAATACAAGTGTTACTTGAAAAATTATATTTTGGATATTAAAATTTTAGTCTAATGTAACATTATATGCAAAGGTATTGTTATATTAATAATAAAAATTTTGAATTAAAATCTAATGCATCACTCTATTAGAAGTGTTACATTATATTGTACCTAATGCAACAATGTAACACTAGTGTTGCATTGAATCAATGTTGCAATAGTGTATATTCCTTTAATATTGAAGTTTCCCTCCAATCTTTTTGTTATTTCCCTCGTTTTATTTTTGTTCCCAAAATTTCCCCCCTTTTTTTTGCTTGGTATTTTTTTAATTAAACAAATAAAAAAATTAACTCCACTCAACATGCCTAAAAAAAAACCTCTAACCTAACACAATGTTAACCTAAAATTGACAAACAACAGCACCGCTACCTCCACCCACTATCATCTTCGTTTTCTCCATATTTTCCCTAGTAATTGCCCATTCCCTCCCCTCCTCCAAAACTAACTGATGCGTGTGTATGTTGGCACACTGTTAGAGAGTGACTCCTCAAGTTGGATTTGAACTACCTGCAAGAGGAAACAGTAGTCAGGGGTGGTCGGACGTGTGTCTGACGTAAACCCTCTAACGCTCAAGTCAGAATCTCTATAAAGAGAGAATAGCTCTCAAAGATGGAAAATATGGATTTTTGGTCTTAGAGTGGACTTACCTATGTAAAGCTTTAGATGTTGTATTTATAGGGTGAAAACCCCTGTAGTGGGACACGTGTCTGCTTTAGGTGTGTTGCAGAGTACCCGTGGATGAGACCTATGATGTGACTACTGAGTGGTTTCAGGGCTTTATGGACAACTGTCTCTGACGACCTCCGAACCTCGAAGGCTAATGAGACAAACATGTTGAAGGCTGGGGGGTTCGAAAGGAACCAAAGTACTAGGGGGTTCGGGCGAACCTTGAATCCTTAGTTTAGTCTGAACCTAGCTGATGCTGAGCCATATCAGTAGTTCCCCTCAAGTGTTAGCACTCGAATGCTTCAAAGCTCAAAGAGTGTTTGAGTAGGGTTCACTAGGCTTGAAATTGTGTGCCTTCGTTTGGGCGGCAAATTTGAATTTTGAATTTCAAATGGAGGAGATAAAAAGGTTCTTGCGGCTTTTGGATTGGTCAGAAGTGACGTTTCCCTGCCTTATACATGACCTTCTGTCAGACTCGAATGAAACCGTTGCACTTCTCCATGTAATGGCACCTTTATTACAGCCTATCATTTTCTGTCAGGTGGTGGTGCATTCAATGGAGTCATGATGAGCCATTAAGAGTCATAATGAGCATTAAGGCTGGCGACAGTTACTATGCACCAGCTCTCAACCTCGAGTCATTTCTGTGGACTTTAATGCTCCTAGACGCCTATATAAACCCATTTCCTCCAGTTTTCTTCACTTTCTGTTCTCTGAATTTTTCTACTTTCTGCTATTTCTTTCTACTTCTCTTTGCTTTCTCAGACTTCTACTTATCTTCTTGTTGTTTGTTTGCAATGGCCCTACCACAGAAACAATCCAAGAAACATTTCTTGAGGTGGAGAAGCCTCAGAAATAAAGTAAGACCTAGGATACCGTGACTTTTTTGAATAACACAGTGAGACCACACATGAAGGATCTCATTTCCATGACCTTCAAGTTTGGAGTCTTCCAGGAGAACATAGACTCCATGTCTGAATTTATCCTCGTTAACCGCCCTCATCTGAGTTCCAGAATTTTTTCAACCAACACCACTGTTGAACTACTAAAGGGGGATCGAGACTATGTTTGGTATTATGATCACATCATCAGGGCCTGCTTTTCCTCCCTTCCCCCTTCTTCTGCCGCTACTTTGAGTATTTTCACATCAACCCTTCCCCCTTTTTAGAAGAAGCCGCTACGAACCTTATTCGGGGCCAAGAAGAACAAAGTTGACGACTGGAAGAATAAGTTCTTCTCAGTGAGAGTGTTGAAGCCATTGAAGAAGGGCCAAGTGGACTACGAGTCCTTGGCAAATATAGGGGATTGCCCAAGGTGGAGAGTTGGAGAAGAATATGACATTGGCCTATGCCCAAGGCATTCGAGCCCTAACCTCCTGTCACCGCCTATTTGACC
>CAOJBK010045971.1:0-12901 GCA_948294925.1 Codiaeum variegatum
ATATAATCCTAAGATTTGAGGTGACATATTATCTTCCATATTGGTAGTTATGGTTTGTTACTGTTTAGTTACCAATATTAGTCATGTATTGGTATATGGCATGTGGTGGCCAAAATCAGTGATATAAGTGATCCCTAAAAAAAGATTCATTAACTTGGGTAACCAAGGAAGAAATCCTATGACCTCTTATTGTTCTTGATATTCAAATTCCTAGCCAGGGTGGATAAGGTTCACTAGAAAGAGTTTCTAGTAGGAGCCAGGTTTATCAAGAACTCAAATCGAATAGAAGTCGTATGATCTGGCATCTAGGGTTTGACTATTCCATGACCCTAGCAAATATCGAGAATCTGTAATGAAGGGATTAAAGTGCACCATAATTATGATCGAGAGGTCCATGCAATGTTAAGGATATGACCATTGATATTCATTTCTAATTAGGTAGTCTTGATATGCAATGCTAGGCATCACTCGCGACTTATGGGACTAATTGTGATAAAGGGTTTACACACTTAAAGTAAGAAAAGAATTTTCTTTATCTAATTATTAATTAGAACATGAACCTATTAAGTCACATACCGTAAAGCAATCACCAAAGCTAAGATACAAAATTAATAATAATAATTAATTAAAGCTTTTAATTAATTGTTTTTAATTAATTGTTAATGATAATTGAATTAATCTTGTAATTAGATTTAGAAAGACCCTAGCATTTCTTGAAGTTTAATTCATAAAGGATTTATTTCAATTATGTCTTAGTTTGTATGAGATTTAAATAAATTAGATTAAATTGACATAATTTGGACTAAATAATAATTAAGCTTAATCATGAGATGCTTAACTGATAAATAATTAATTAAGATTGAGATTAGTGCAGATGCATCTTTCATTGTTGACTATGAGTCAAATGTTTACCTTAGTCAAAAGCCAACACCTTTCGCCATTTCCCTCTTTAATTTAAGGAAAAGGGAATGGTGAGAGGTATGGGCTTTATAAAGGCATGAAAGACAACATCTCTTTTAATCTTTGGTCTTTCACTATTCATCATCTTCCTAAATGAGTTGAGAGAGTTTCTAGGAGTTAGAAATGGAGGATCTCAATTCATGGTTGAAGATGAAGCAATATTTGGGGCAAATTAAAGAAATGTTCTTTTAAATGTTCTTCTTCTTCTTATTCTTCTTATTCTTCTTCTTCTTCTTCTTCCAAACTATCTTGTTTATGAAATAGAGTAGATTAATTAATGGAAATGAGAATAGCAAAAGGAGAAATTTTCTTTTAAGAGTTAGAAGTGAGATTGTCTCAACCAACATCAATCATAATGGAATTGAGGTTGAAGAAGAGTTCTTCAAGTGTTCAATTAAATGTATTTATGATGGTGATCAAGTAAAGTCCAAAGAACCCTAAATACTCTCAAAGTATTGAAGAAGGAGCTTGAACCAAAATTGGGCAACCAAGAGAGGAGGTTCAAGAAAAATCATCAATTTAAGGTGAGGTCTTGCCTTGGTGATGTTTGGTGTGTTTCAAGCTAGAGGATTTACATTTTGAGAGCTTAACAAAGGAGGGCGAGAGGTATTTGATGCTTCTAACCTTTCTTTGTTTAATTTGTATTTTGCACATAAATTGGTAGTTGTATCCTTGGTTGAAGTTATGGGTCCAAACATAGGTTTAGACTTTAAGTATAATAAATGACTAAGCCGTCTATGTTAAAAGAGTTTTAATGTAGAACATGTTTTCAAAGAGTTTGGAAATTTCTAAATCTATTTGTTAAAAGAGTTTTAACAATGTGTTAAAGTTTTTCAAAGAGTTTGAAAAACACCTAAATCCTTTTGTTAAAAGAGTTTTAACAAAACTAAGTTTTTCAAAATTTTTCAAAACCAAAATATAAATTTTTCATTTTTGCTTCTATTGTACGACTCGTAACCTTTCCTTTAGTTAAATCCCAAACATAACAATCAATTTCAAAAATCTTAAGGACATCATTGCATTCCTTAATGCCAAAATTAATGTTAAACATCTGAGCACACTTTATTAATGAAAAAAACTCAAATAAAAGCAAGTTTTTAGATTTCTTTCTTATGAACCTGACTGAACTACTGTGAAAACAACATACATTTAATGCAATTTTTTTACTTTTTATCACTTTAATTTTACTTTTCCTTTCCATTAAACTTTCAATGAGCCCAACTTATCTAACAACATCATTTAGCATTTTGATGCGAAGGTAAACATTTTGTGATAATGATCCCCAGTTACTCTAGTCATAGTGTCAACCGGCTACTAGCACTATTCATTATTTCATAAATCTTATTCTACTTTACACAAAATAGAAACCAGGAGAATAAGGAATCATATTCTAAGCTCCTTACATATTTAAGCACTTTTCATATGTTACATTTCATATATGCTAACTAAAAAAGGCAAAGTCAATAACCTAATATTACTTAAGATTTCTTACTCAGCTTGAATCATGCATCATCAAAATATTTTAAAAAAAAGTGCTCAAAAATTTAACTAAAATTTCAAAATTTAACTATGCAATCATGCTAAAGAAATTTCCTACTCTTAATTACTAAGTAAAATATTTAACCTATAACCGAGAAAGTTTAAATGACAACCTATATAAAAAATTATCAATGAAAAATTTTAGCACAAATTTGACTAAAAAAAGTTATAAACCAATTCATACATTGTCTCAACTTGTTTTTCTTGATTCCATACACATAACCATTCAAGGCATAAATAAATAAATATTCAAACACACAATTCATCACACATTTAAGACATGCATTGTCTCCAATGTGTAGAAAAATAAAGAAAGAATAAGGGAGAGAAAAATTACACTGAATAAAGTAGTACTTGATAGGAATTTCACTTGCAATCCATAGTGATGCCAAGATTTAATTACAGACCAGGTTGTGCTTCAAAAGAAATCCTATCACATCACAATCCAAAACACCAAAAGTACATTTTCCTTAGTTAAAACAAAACAAATAAAGCACATAAACTCAATAAAATTATGATAAAATGGTGGGTTTCCTCCCATCCAATGCTTATTTAATGTCATTTAGCTAGACGTTAAATGTTATCCATCTTCATCCATGGAAATTGAGATTGCCTTATGATGTTGAGCTCCATAAATTAGAACAAAGAGAATTATGCAAAGGATTTATCCTTTACATGTTATCCTTTTTTTCCATAAACCTCAAATGATAATTCTTTATCACTTGATTGTCTACAACGCTTGTCTTGTCACATTGTATTTCATATTCAAACATGAACTTGTTAACATGGTAATTTAAAACATGGAATTTAAGAAATTAGATATATGATCTACTTCATCCACTTCTTGTAAATATGAAATGCTCCACCCAAATTTACTCATTTTTCACTTCAATACCTCCACAAAACTAATTTACCTCTTCGAAGAAAATTTTAAAGATACAAACACAGGCATCGTATTTGAATCTTTAACAACCACGCATTTAAGGAGAGGTGGTAATGATGTATGGTCATTTTTTGCTAGGTTTTGAAATGATGGCCTTTAGAGTGTAGGAAGAGTGGATATTGGTATTTGGAATAGGTTCATCTCATGCTCTTCATAAGGTAAGTGAAATGGAATGTTTGGTGAGATGGAATTTTTATGCTTTTCTTTTTCAGTATTTTGCTCTTCAATGCCCTTGTATTTCACATTTTCCTCAATAAAAAATTCACCTAAACAATCTATTCCATCAAATTCTTCATATAGCGCACTAAAATATTCCTCAACATACTCCTCTTCTAAATGTTAATCATCCTGCAATTGAACTGCCATGCATCACTGTATAGTATTCACTTCAGTTTGAGTTAGGAAGTTTGTATTTAATGAATTATCTATTTGTTCTGGGCACTCTTCCAAATTTATGTTACTGCTAATCATTTCATCCAATCTAGATTCCCATCTAGCTTCAGATATGTTTTTTCCTCTTATCTAACTCCTAAAATCTATTCTTAGTAATTTAGAAAATATATATGGCAAACATTCTTATGGTACATCCCATTCACAATACACTTGGAAATAATTTTGATAAGAATATTCATAATTGAAAATTTTATTTCCTTGATATCCCCATGTCTGGCTTGGATAAGAATTCCAATACTGAAAATTGTAACAAGTCATGAAGATAAAAACAAATTACAAAAAAAAAAAAAAAGTGGAAAGTATTCCCGCCTGTCACGTGGCGACCTGTGTTTATTCCATGGTAATAGCGCTAAAAACTTCATAGGAAAATTTATAAGTGTGCAGATCATTCATATAGTTTAGTGATGAGTATAAAGTATCGTCTCCTAATGGAAGGAATGCAAATACCGATTTTATGTTTCAACTATTATTTAGATGATATAATTCAAGTCGAGTACTTAATTAAAACTAAAATCAAAATAAGAAATTTCAAATAGTAAAGGAAATTCAATATTAACAAATACATAAGATTTGGGATTTATTGCACAACTCATTATTGTTCTTAAACTTAATTTCTATATTTTCACTTCTCACTTGAATGGTAGACATAATTTCCCTAAGCTAGATAAAAAAAACTCTACCAAGTCAATTTACCAATATCCAATCTATTCTTAGTAAGTACTCTCATGATATTAGGTTGGAAAGAACTCATTAAGTAATATGGAAATTATTTATGAGGAAAAATTAGAAAATCCGATCATCTAAGGTGGAGGATTCATATCTATCTTGGGAAATGTCTTTATCCCTAAGTATTGTATACCCTAAGTTAATTGATTTCACAATCAAAGTTTAAGTCTTAATCTTTATAATTTTAATTTAAAACTCTATAATCTAGAATTTATTGATCAAATAAACTCTAACTTTAAGTACAAAATTAATTAAAGACATTCAATTGAAAAGTTCAATTAGATAAATTAACCAAAAATAATAAATCAGCGTACAACTATATCCCAAATCCTAGATTAGGGATTTAGTTACTTATGATTATAAAAAGAAAAGTGAAAATAAATATAGCAACAATCATAATAAAATAAATAAAAGCTAAATTAACGAATAAGAAGAAGAAGAAGAAAGAAAACTCTAAATCTTTTATTGAAATCTTTAGATCTCCCTATAGAGCCCCTCTAATCATCTCTAAAAATAAGTTTTAAAATCCTTTATATAGTGTATCCTTAGGGACTCGGGTAAAACTTGAGAATAAAACCTCTAAAAATATCATAAAGATTTCTAAGTTGATTTTGGATAGAAATTCTAATAAAAATAGGAAATAAATCACCCAAAACTCATACTAAAAATTACACTAGTTAAAATGTCTATATTACGAGCTAATTTTGGAGTAAAAAATAATAGAATTAGACTTTGTTAACTTGATATGAGTTATAGATCTTTCATTTACCTTTCCAATGGTACCTTAACCACCTCAATTGAACATCTCTAGCTTAAATTATCCTCAAAATATTTTATGGTATCATTTTCCACAAGTGACCCACGAGTGTATCTCCAACTGTGGATACAATCTAGATGGAAAATCTCAAATTTAACTCGAAAAACCACTTGGCTTGAAGAACATTTGCTTTCCACAGCTGGACCCATGAGTATGTTGCACCGTGTGAAAATAAATTGGACATTCTTTTTTCTTCAATTCTCCTCGAATGATGAGCCCGACACTTAGACTTCAATTCTTGCTTCCATACTTGCTCAAAATACATTTCAAAGTGCCATTTCTAAGCTAAAATCCTCATAGCATCATAAAGTCTCAAGAATTCCTAAAAATAACCTATAAACCCTTAAACAAATACGTCAAATTCAATTTTAAAGTAAAAACTAACAGAAACCAAAGGTAAAATACAAGTCAAATCACACATATCATATATTAATAAGCTAACAATAACAAATGATTTATTATAAAAAGAAATATGTGCACATGCGTAATCCCTGTTCTATCATAAAAAGAATTAATAGTAGTTGAATTACTTGGACTATATTTTTTTTATTTATTTGGAATAAAAATTTAAAATTAATATGATCTTAAACTATTATTAAATAATATGACTATTTAAAATTGTAAATTTGATTATGGTAGGTTCTTGATTTTTATTAAATTTGTAAATAAAATATAAGGCAAGTTGAGGATTTTTATCAAGTGATATGATTAGGATTCATTCAATATAAATGACCAAGTTTCTCATCTGAAAATCAATTGTTCAGGTGTTTCTTTTATTTAATTGTTATATTCAAGTATGTCTTACCATTACTGTATTTTTCAAGGGGTATCTGGCAGGTGATTTACCAAGTTCTACTATTTTAAGATATATATCTCTCATTTTATAGGTATATATGTGTATATGTATAATCATAGTTACTATTAATTCTTTATTACTCATTGTTTATGCTTTGCGTGAGCAGTTAAAGACACTCGGGTGAGGTCGAGTCGGTATGAAAGTCCTCGGTGAGAAAATAGTAATTTAGACCCCTCGTTTAAGTCTAGTTCGGATTTCATTAATATAGATTTGGAAATGAATATTCTTTTATATTTATACTCAAAATCAGAGTCCAATAGTACTTTTTGTCTTTTTTATATAGCGATGCAAATAAAAATAAAGAAAATAAATGAAGACAGAATACAAAAATAGACCTAAAATTGGATAGATGTCTTTGAATTTGGTGAAGATGTTTTCGGTCACCGTCTTCCGATCTCAGGGTTGATCTTTCCTCCCCAGATGAAGGCTGAGTCATCACCAGGAACTCCAAGACTAAGGGAGAGGGGTAGTATCTAGGTTGTGACCATAAACCATCATAACAAGCAGAGATGTAGGCGATCATCATCACTTCAATGGAACAGCAATAGTCTGGGAGCTAGATTAGAGTTTTTATTGAGCAAAAGGATAAAGATTGTTTGTCTAAGAGAGGGATGATACTAGCTCTAGAATTTTGAGCCATTTATATAGGTCCCCAAAGGCGTTGGGATCCTTCCTTAGGGAACTCAGACTTGGGCCTAGGCTTTGGACCACTGATCTAGGTTTTAAGGTGGTGGCCCAAGGATTTATGGATGTGGGATAGCAATGTGAGACTTAGAATTGCATAAGATGGGGTTCCTCATATTGAGGTAAGATCCAAACTCGACCCGGGGATTCTGGGGTTTCTTCATTCCCAGGCTTGGGTCAAGTTTCCATTAGTTGTGGGCGAGACCTTTTTCAGCCACAGGCCTGGGCTCATTCAAGCACATTAGGACTAGGGTGAGAAGCAGGACTTTAAGAAGAGACCTTGGGTTGGCAGTGTAGAACTCAGCTAGGGCTTTGGCTATGGGCCTCTTTACATAAATCGGTCTAGGCTTAGCATATTGGACCTACCCTTTATATCTTTACCTAAAGTCATAGCCCTTTTTTTACTTATGAGCTTTTCCTTTTGGACTTGGCTTATTTAGTCGGTGTCAATAATGCCTTTTTCAGCCTTGATTAACATTTTACTTTGACTCGGATGGGGATTCACCTTCATTAGCCTAACATGCTTAGGCGGGGATATAGCCTGAATCCCTTGGTGCTTGTTTCAAATTTAGGGTTTGTGATAACCCTTCCAGCTTCTTGTCTCTTCATCTTCCAGTTGGTAACCCTTTCAACTTCCTATCTTTTCACCTTCTTCCCACCATGATTTGGAGCAAGTTTTGTGTCTCAGGAATTTGAAAGTTTACGTCATTTATTGCTAACCTATATATACTTTTCCTTAATAATTTTTCATTTCATCATTCTTTTAAAAATTCTAGCTTGTTTTAGGCACCTCTGACTAATATTTTCTCATGTAAAATCAAAGTTTTTATCAGTCTTGGCTTTACTTTAATTGCTTTTATCAGGTTAGGCTAACTTTTTCTTTTCTCGAGCATAACTCTACTAATAACTTCATTAAAAATAACCAAGCCCAGTAAATGTACTTTCAATGTTAACCTTATGGAGGCCCATGAGGATCTGTCTTATTCCAAGGAGGTTAATAATCAGGTACTCATCCCTTACTAAACTGGTTATGCTTTTGGTCCTAGTTGCAGTAGAGTCCCTGAATACGTCCCTGAGTTTCCTTTTTCTGAGGCTAACCCTCCTTGATTCTTAAATTTCAATGTTATTTCATCCTACGAATGAGCCCCTATAGTTTAGTCATGACCTTTAGTGAGTAGGGATTTCTAAAGTTGGAGAGCCCATTTAGCAACATATTATAGGGACACTTAGAAGGTCGGGGGTATAGATGGTGACCCTTCAAAGATAATTAAGGTCCCTGAAGGTTTCAATTATGAGCTCAATAATTGAAATGATATCAATCAAATTATGGGTATAAAGGCTTATTGTATTTGTATTTCCTTCAAGGATTCTACTTATAAGTGTTTTGGCTATATAGTTTCCAAAAAGAAGTATATCTACACCATTGATGATGATTGCTTTGTATGTCACTCTTATACCTCCTATCTAATTTAGGATTTTTGAAGATCTGTTGAGAATTTTATTTTTTGGGGATTTAGATTTGGTGTTTCTTACCTTTCTTTATATTGTATGATGATCAATTTCATTGCTTTCTAATGCTTTGATCTACTTGGTATCAAAGTAAGCAATTCATATTATTTTAAAATTTTACTTGAAAAAGTTTTTATATTTAACAATCAGGTATGCTTTTTGAAGAATGTTGATCTATTTTCAACCTTAGCATGAATTAAATAATCATGTTTTCATTTATCTACTTTTATGGAAAACTATATGTTAGACATTAAGATTGCAGTCACTTTGATAGTTAATATTTGAAAGCAAAAAGTGAGTCAGTTCCACATTGGCCTTTTTTTCTAGAATGGTTTTCATCCATTAGTAGTTCAAATAATTTGGAGTTAATCACTCCTATGCCATCTTTGACAGCATATGGTTTAGCAGGAACAAGAAGGTTTGGCATAATATTTTTCATAAGCCTGATGTGCTCATTAATCAATATTTGTCAGCTCATGATAAGTATAAGAGAGCTAATGAGCCCACATGCCATGATACGAGACATTTAGATGGTAACTCAGTCCATCTCAGATGTTGGAAGCTACCACAATAGGGTTGGGTTGCATTGATGCAGGCTTGGATATGGAGCGATAATGAGCAGGAGTAAGTGTTGTGTTGTGTAACTCAATAGGTACTATCTTGGCTTCCATGATATGTCATAGTAGAATTTATAACAAAATAGATTCTTTAGAACTCCACTAATTACAAGATAAATTTAATCTTGCTTTCTTTGTGAACTTCATTTTTTTAATTTAATTTGATAATTATAAATATTGTGAAATGTTATGAAGTATTTAAGGTTTATATGAGAATTAGTATATGAAAAAGCATATATTTGTTTGAAAATTGCCATTAGACAATAAAAGTAGCAGAAGTTCTCTCAACTTCTAATTTCATTTGTTATTACAAGCAAAGAATTGATAAAACTCACAAAGATCACTCCATTAGCACGGAAAAACAAAAAAAAGTATATTAAAATATGAACTACCACATACTACTATGAATAAATAGCTTTTAAACACCAACAAAAAAATCATTGTGAAAGAAACAATAAAAAAGATAATGAGGGCTTTTCTCTCTCATTTGCATGAAGTGGAGGGGAAGGTTGTGCTCTTTCAAAAAATATATGACTATGAAATATCCTAGTTAAAGAATCGCATACACTATAAATCTTGCTCATTTTTGGACGCTTGTTCTCCAAAAATTCTCAAGCTTCATTAACAGCCAAACCAAGTACTTCACATTCTTTGTATAGTGTTTCATTTAAAGTTATTTTGTAATCAACAACATCATGAAGTCCTAGTTTCAAATGCTTTAATGCCATAACCATGTCCTTATAATCTTATTGAATATGCATAGACTTCCTGTTGTGGTATGAAACTAGAAGGATGAATCGAGAAATACTGTTGATAAGGCATCTTATAGGGGTTGTGCCCTTGAGATCTCTCTCAATATGTTTGGCTCAATATGATACGCTAAGGAAAAGATAGATCTTGATGAACATTAATACAATATGTGTAGAATTGTTGAAAGATTTGTTCTTTAAATCCAGAAATTAGAAACTGTGATATGTTTTGATCTCATTTTTCCATGATAGTTTTATCAATTGGTTTCTTATTAGATTACATTCTTAACTTTTAATTTTTCATCTAAAGTGGATACACACACATAATTTAGAAGTTTGGGTTTTGTAACTCTTTATTATTTTTCTTTGCTTTTATATTAATTTATTTTATTTTTTATAATTTATATATATGACTAAGACTTGAGGTAGAAAAATTTCAGCCTTAGATAAAGCATCACTCCCATATGTATGAAGTGATTTCAAATCCTTCTATTATGAGCTAGATCTATTTATTATTAGTTCTTGTTTGATTACATTTCATAACTTAATTTTAGATATGCAACTATAAATAGATCCTTAAGTGGTTCTTATTCTATGTAGATTTGTACGTGTATCCTTTATTAGCTCCTATCAAAGTTGTAGCAAGGATCTACTGGCTTTAGCTGGTCAATGACATTTACATCAACCCTATAGTCATGTCTTTCTCTCTCCCTTTCTTTCTATTTATATATAAATGAGAAATCAAAGGTTTTGTCTTGATGTGCTTCGATTTCAACTTTTTATTTAATTTTGTTGGACTTTTTTGTTTTTCAATTTTTCATTTGAATAATTCCTATTTCTCTTATGGTGTTTAATTAAAGAATGAAATTGTAACTACTCTCTCATAGATGCATATACATATGCTCATGGTTACTCTTGTTGTGGATTTTATGTTCTCATTTTATACTAGATAATCTATAAGAGAATTCTGAGTGAATTTTGACTTCTCAAGAACAAAGGATCCACTTGCTTTCTGCCTGTCTTAAAATCCATGAAAATGAGGCAAAACATATTTTTTGCATTGTAGCCTAATTGACTTATAAAACTATCATTTTTCAATGAAATGTTGTAAAATTTATTGGTTTAGCACTATGCATCTGTTATATCATAATGCTGTAAAACTGTCTACTTCACTACCTAAATGTCCTTTCTGCATAAAGCTATGTTACTACTTGTAACAAAGTTAATGTAACAACACTAGTCAATTTTAATTAATGGTGTGGGATGTGTAATGTTTTAATGTTCAAATTATTTAAGCCAAAAATTAAGTTAATGTAGTTATTACTCCTTTTAAGTTAATATGTGTCAGTCTTAATTTTGGGCTAGATTAAGCAGAAACAATTTAGTTTGATTACTAACACTGCTTTTATAAAATTGTTATCGACTTGAATCTAGCTTCACCATTATGATCCTAGAAACTATTTAATTATGTGTTTATCTTTTGTTACAACAAACATATTTAAAAAAAGTATGATTTTTGCTCCAGTGTAAATATGTTTTTTTTTTAGTATGCTCTTTTTGCGACTTAAAATTATCACATAGTGGCTTATTTTTTATAATAGTTATATTTGTCATTGATTGTAGTTCATGTGATTCCATGGAAAATTTTTTGTTCTAAAATCTCTCTGTCGTATTTTCTGCTAGAATGCTCTTGATGCCATGTTTGTGTAGTTTTATCTAGCATTATCAATCAATTGTTACATTTTATATATTTTAACACTTAAATTTTATTTTTTACTGTATCAAATAGATGAAACAACTACTCTTTAGGTGAATACAGTTGGTCTTCATAATAATCCACATGAAATAACTATTACAACCTTCCATTTTGCCATCCTTGTGGGGTGGCGTTGATGAGGTCCTTGGAGAAAATGAGCAAGAATCAAATTCTAATAGTGTAAAGGAAACAACTAAATGGTTCACATAGTATAGAGTATACATTTTTGTACTCTAATTAGTAGATATTTTCTAAGTATGAACTTGGATTTTAATGTGTATCTTGGATAATGTGATTATTATTGTGTATATGAGATATTTTATATTTCTCTAATTTTATCAATTTGTGTATGTATATATTCATTTGTGAGGAAATTAATTAATAATGATAAATTGTCATTAAATTACATTTAACAAGGAGAATGAGTAGTTTGGTGAGGGGATGATGTTTTATAATGAGGGTATTTATAATCATGAGATAAATTTTATAATGAGGGGGAAATTATATAATGAGGAGCATTTATGTGTTAAAGTATATGAATTAATAAGTGGAAAAATATGATCATTATATGTACATTAACAATAATGAGAGGATACTAATAATAATGAGGGGAGACTTTTAATGGAAGAGGAGGTAATGACGAGATATTCCCTGTCATTAAAAACTTTTAGTGACCAAAATTTCACTTATAGTGACAGTTTTTCCCCCTCATTAAAAATCAATCTTCTGGTAGGGTTAAGGAAGGAGGCAAGAGGGTGAGGGACTTGGAGCAGGATGTCATTGGGGATAGGCCTAAGAAGGTGAAGTTAGAGTAGGACATGACACCCTTTTCTTTAAATTGAATTAATTCCTTTAAAACTTCTATCTTTTTGTACTCCTGAATAAGTCCCGTAAGTGAAAATTATATTTGGCTGATTCTGAGTACTTTGAATAATTTTTAGATTTTATGGATGTTTTTAGTACTTTTCATATATATATGGATGAATGTTTTGCCCTTTAGCTCATATATATTTCTTCCCTTTGTGATGATTGAATGAGGATTTTTTACTTGTGCATATTTGCCTTTGCTTAATGATGTTTCTTTATTTATATATATAATCAGCTTAGGAGAGCTAATATTTACAACATACACTTCAGTCGAATGAGCAAAAATAGCTTTTGTAACAAAAGAAACAAGTCTAAAATCGAATACATGGATCAATCGTACAATGATAATGATAATCCTTGACCGATAATAAACTTAATTGACCTTACAAAGGCTAAAATTTAGTTCAATTGTTCCCTAAATTTCT
>CAOJBK010046460.1:0-17519 GCA_948294925.1 Codiaeum variegatum
TTGCCTCTAGATGTGTTTCTCCACCTTTAATTTGATCTTTGATCTATAAAAACTTGGTTCTTAGTAGCCCTTTAGTATTTTGGAAGAACCTAGGCCTAAATATCCAAAACAAGACACTCTAAGACAAGTTAATTCTGAAAATTTTATCCCTTTTTATAAGTGCAGAGGGCTGGCATGGGTAGCTCTCACAGCCCATGCCCATATCCCATTCAATTTACCTTTGGATTTGAGAGGTAGTAAGCTCCCACAGTCCCCAGCATGGCCTTACCGAAGACCGTGAGAAGCTATTGCTTCTCTACCTCTAATTCCTGACTTTTCCCATGGCCAGAATTAGACATCTAAATTTCAAGAAAATTTTGGCTATCTACATGAAAGAAATAGACTTTTTGGTATTCTAAAACATTGTATATCTTTCTCTTATATTTCCAATGGTACCTAAATTACCTTAATTGGAGTTCTGTAACTTGAGTTATGATCAAAATACTGAGACAGGGTCAAACCAGCCAGAATTTCGCATATTGGGCAGTAAGCTCTCACGGTCCCTGGCACGGCCCGTGTCAGGGACCGTCAGAAGCTACTATTTCATAGATTTTTCAGAATTTCTCATGGTTTGGCTCACAGGCCATGAGCCAAACCATGGGGCAACCCCATGGCTTGATTTTTTGCTCCGTTTTGACTCATTTTCTTCATCGTTTGAGGCCGAACCTTGAAGTAGTTCTTTCAAGCTCCAGAATTCAATTGATTGGTTAGAAATTACTGAAAAATACTAGAACAACCACATTAAATTCAATTTAATAAGTAAAATCATAAAGAATATGGGGTAAAATAATGTATAATTTGCTAGTTATCAGCCCTCAATCTCCTAGCCATCCAAACGGAGTCATCCTTTGATTCCTCCTAAAACATAAAGTCCAACGCAAGCAGGTCGACCAAATCATCTTTCACTAAACCTAATAAAGTTGCTATGCTCAAATCCAAAAGCCTTTTGAACTATTTAAAGTAGCCTACTCACTCGACTGGAATAGCCAGAACAGCTTCGGGATTCGTACCCAGCAAAAAAGAAAACTCCAAGAAAGTTGGATACATCTCATCCATACCAACCCCAAAATCGGACACATGGTCAATGGGATCCCAAAATTGTATACAGGTGTTAAGAAAATCCCAGTTAATTTTCACACCCCTAAGAGCTGCTAAAGCAGACACACCGTATCTCCTGAGGTTGATCCTCTACACTGTAGTCAATTTCTGACACCATCCATGCATCACATTGCTGAAAAATGGCTCTATGTTCAAGAAGAAAAAAAGAATCTGACTTTTCTATAAAAAAATATTTTCCCTTTGACATCATTTTTATATGAATATTTATGGTGCATGCAAAATGAGGCAGAAAAACTGAGTTCGGAAGGCTAGACATGCAAAACGAGGAAAAACACATGTGTTTGAGCCAAAATGCATGCATTTTAGCCTATACACATGCATCAAGGCTTTAACGCATGTGTGAAACCCTTCATGCATGCGTGAAATCTCCCACGCATTTGTCTGCCATATGGCAGTCTATTATTTTTCCCCTAGAAATGATCCATTTCGATTCAATATGATAAAGTAACTTCAATTTTACAAAAGCCCACAAACTGGGGTCCAAATATAGCCAAAGACAAACATCATAGCATTTCATGCATAAACCACATCAAGGATCATCTTCAGACTCAGTAGTTGCATCCTCCTCTTCCTTCTCGGGCTCTAGCGGTGCCCCATGACATTTGAAAATTTGCTACTCCCACTAGGCATCCCTCAGACTCATAGCAGATAGAGTAGTGCTCAGGCTAAAAGAGCACCTCTGGAAGTTATCCGCATTCTAGCCATGAACAAAGCTAAGAACATACAATTACATATTGAAATCAGAAGTTGTTTAAAAACATAACATATGTCAAAACTACAAGTAAAAAAACATACTATCGGTGGAAGATTGTCGAAGTCTACCCTCTAGAATCCGGTCAGATAACCATGCCTAAAATAATGCACCTGAGTCAAGCCATCCGCATCAGTATCAGGCATGTGGTCAGTAGTCAGCGACATAGAGTACCATGACTGGCTGAAGCTAGCAAGCATGTAAGATGAGGAAGCTCCCATGCCAAATGAATTGGAGCTCTGATAAGGTGTTGTCTGGCTTGTGATACCAGTCCAAGGCCTCCATCTAGTAGTAGCATGGACTCACTCTAGAATAGGCACATAATCTATATGAAATGGGGGCATCCAACCATCAACCTACCTTCTTGAAATTTAGAATATGAGGCAGTAGGCAACTAAAAGTTCTCCCGAGCTCTCTCGACCCTCCAATAAGCTTGATAAACAACATACAGCTCTTCTCTCATCTTCAAGGGAGGATCAATCGGTACTACCTTATCACCACCTAACTGGGCCATGACATGCTCTCCTAGAAAGAACTCCATCAGCGTAGTTGAGCCTAGTAGAATACCCCTATGGGTGGCAATAATACCTACAACATCCCAACCAGTCTTCTTGATAATAACTCTCTAAAAAGGCTTCCATATAACCTGAAATCATCAAAGTATAGAATCATAAATTTGTTAGAAACACAAGTCTAAGACATTTGATCTTACCTGAGTCCTAGTCGCCAAGATGTGACGGTAATTAGAAAACTGGAAGGCCTCCTACTCGTGGAGCCATGACTCTCTGCACCATATCCTCCCAAGTGGAAAACGAAGTGGGTCCTATGACACCACTCTGGGGAAAAAGCCCATAACTGCAAAACAGATAGACAGTTAGCACAAATCAGCAAAATCATAAGCAAAGAATCATAAGTGCAAATACAGACCTTCCAAATGATGGCAGTCAATGGAATTCCAATCAAGGAAAGCATGGCCAGATTGTCTATGCCTCTGTACGCTGCAGCCAGAGTGGCACTAGCCCAGTCATACTTGTCGAGGTCATTCAGCCCACAATTAAGGCTAGAATCTTCAGGTCAACATAACTTGACTCATTATACAGAAAGATGGTCGACGGGATGATTAAAAGGCTGACCTGGGCACATTAGTCTACTATATAATTATCAAAGTGCTGGCCCATCCGGTCAAGAAGTTGTAAAAGAATAGTCCTCTGAATCTACCCTTAGCCACCAATAGGAAATCTCTCCCCCAGCAAGCCTCCCAGCTCTTGATGTTGTTTGGCCCTAGAATCAAAAACCACAGTGTGGCACCAGAACCGCATCCCAGTCAAGCAAGACCACTCAATGAGGGTCATGGTCATCTCCCCCATAAGCAAATGGAAAGTGTCGATGGTCATTTACCACCTCTCAGCAAGAGCAAAAATCAAAGATCTATCAGGACTATGCCTTATTTCTAACTGCAGTCAACCATTCAGGTTAGCACGAGACACACACTGGGCCACCTTCGCATGGGTATTCAGAAAATCAATCACCTTACTCAGGCGAGACTGACCACCTCTCAGGCTAAACTTGCCATCCTATAGGTACGCATTCTATCCCTAGTACTTTTCAATGCCATTTATTTCTAACTTTATTTTATTTTGTAAAAATAAAATTCAAGAGAAAATAGTGCATAAAAAATGAGTACAAAAAATAAAAGAGCGACAAGAAATACATACTTGAGGAAAACTGAGCCAACTAGCATGTACCTGATGCCTCGCCAACAAATCTGAGTTGAAAGGGTTAGGCAGCTGAACTCTATCCATCATTAAATGGTCAGTGGGATCCCAATATGATAAGGGTACCGCCTCAGAATTAGACAACCCGACAGGTATATTTTCGAGTAACTCATCCGTAGAAAAATTGTACTGTAGTTATTGACCAAGTCGTCAAGTGATAGAGTGTTGAAGGCTAGAATCACCTCTCCTCTTAAGGACTCACTCAACAATTCTGACAAGTCTTCCTCCTCATCATCAATAATCGGAACCGGTAACATCCAAAATGTCTTCTCCAAAATAGAAAGGTAGAAAAAGAGAATTTTCAAACAAAATCTCAAAGAGTTACAAGTATATAAATGAAAACTCAAGCTCTATTTATAGGTAAATCCTTCAACTATCATAATAAATGTGTTCACACTTAGTAGTCACGTCCTCACTAACATGACTGTTAAAGGGCAACTGTGAATCCTCATTTTGGCACCATTGCATCCATTTTGTTAATACAAGCCCAAAAAATCTAGTCGGGCTCAAACCAGACTTCAAACAAGCCTAAAAAGCCCAAATAGCTGAATTGGATTGAATTGAACTGGACCCAAAAAATCGGTCCCATGAAAAACCCAAGCCCAAACTGACAGACGCATGCGTGAAATGACAAAATACATGCTCGAACAATAAAATGCATGTGTGAAGCATTCAACGCATGTGTCAAGCCCTTCATGCATGCATGAAGGCCCACGCGCATGTATGGAGCATGTGACGCACGCTTCTATCAGTTTTTAGGGTTTCCTGACATGATGCCCTATAAATTTGACGCTCCAGAATATAGCCAAGTTCAGACCTTTTTACCAAAATTTCTAGATTATAGAATACTCTCTCACACACTTTTCAGACATCATACTACACAATTTTACATCAATTCGAGCCTCTAGAATGCAATTCTCAGGCGACAAACATTCTAGACAAACCGGTTACAGACAATATGGACAATCAATCCATCCTATCAGAATCAAATTTAGTCCACTTCCAGTCAGTCTAGAAATCAATCCACACTCTGCGAACACAACGGAAACCCACCCAGTCTTCATCAAACTGTTAGAACCTCTAGTTTCCAAACCACACAAAAAAGTAAATACAATATAGTATTGATTTTATCTTCAATTAGTACTATTTTAAGCCCTTTAATTCAGACCTAAGGCATATTTTCAAAAAAATTACTATTTTTATAAATATCTTTTCATAATTAAACAAACAAACCCTAAAATCTGTTTAGGCGAAACACACAATCAAAATGCAATTTTACATTAATCAATTTCAGAATTAGCTAATAGCCTATTGGGATAATTGTTTTTTACAATCTAAAATCAGTTAGCAACTGAACCAACAACCACCCCTCTTGTAATCAGAACAACCCCCACCCTTCGCAAGAAGGGAGAACGACATGGGGTTTGATTCCCATTTAAAGGGATACACTAGCAAGGATTTAATGGCTTCAACTCTAAAATCTCTTTTATTTTATTTTTCATTGTTTATATCTTAATTTTATTTATTTTTTCCTATTATTTATGCATTTGTTTATTTTTATCGCATTTATTTTATTATTCATTGTTGCAATGTTGTTGCGTTGTGATTGTCTGCATTCTTTTCATGTTTTGTGTGTTGTATAGATTTGGAGAATGTGTGCTCCTCCCAAATCATAAGACTGTAGGGGAGATCCCCCATTTATCGATTGTCATTGTATTAATTCTTATTACTTTCTTTAGGGTGTTATGCCTTTCCTAGAACCTAAAGTGGGCTAGAGGAGGGACCCTTGGCAAAATCGCTTATGTTTATCGCTTTATGGATGTCATTTGCATAATCTGGCATGTTCATGCATTCATTTGATAATCTTGTTCATACATTCATAAAAATCATTATTTTAACAGAACTTGCATGATTTCTCATGCTAAAATCTTATTTTAATTAAAATTTTACAAAACTATTTTTATTAAAATGTTTTTCAGATCACGAACCCCCGAAACCCCTTTGGTTTCAAAAAAGAACAGCTTTTCCAATTAGGTAGAAACTGAATTTTTCTAAAATAGAGTTAAATCAAAATATTTTTTAATCACCTTAGAATAAAATAGGTTTTCTAAAAGGTTAAATGGTGACTCTAACAATTCACATATGACGTGCACTCTAACGGACACATGTGGAGGCATAAATGTGGGAGCCCGATCCATAATCCGCGATACCGGGGAGCACAATCCAAAAGGTTTCCTCCTAGCCACAAGGCATGCAGGCATGCTTTCTTAGGGAAATCCCCTAGCCGTTCGGGCGGGGCCTCACAAGCGGTGGAGTTTGATGAGAGTGACCCTAGAGTTTCAACAGAGGGTGTTTAGTATCAACACTTCTAATGAATTTCCCAAGGGATAGAATGCCTATATGTAGTTCCTGGATCATATAACAAGATGTTTATTCTTGCCTCCTTTCACCTTCTTCTGCTTCATCTTCGACTTTTATGGGGTCAACCCTATGATGTTGACCCTTAATTCCATTTTAGACTTGCACTACTTTGACGTAGTGTGCTTTGCCCTGGGGTTTTTTAACCTTAGCATAAAATGCTTCAAGCCTTTTTCAGCATAGCCACATCTTCAAACAGTCCTTACCTATACTGCTTCATGAAAAGACCCAACCAGACCTTGTTCAGTGAGAAGGGAAACAGGGTCGAAGAATGGAAGAGGAAGTTCTTCACTATCAAAGTGTTAAGGCCTATAGTGGCAGAAAGAGATGGGTTTGGCTTTAACAGAGCATATTTGGGACCCAAAAGATTAAAAATTTTGAGACGATGCTCATGGAATCAAGGTATTAGCCCTTTACTATTGCATATTCAATGGGGAGAAGATCTTGAAATCTTCCTTTCTGCAAAGACACCATGGGGTCTAGGCCTACCCCCTTATTATAAAGAAGGTTTTGCGTAAGTTTAGCTTCCTCCAACTCTTTATACCGACCCCTGTGTCTTACTCTAACCAAGCTTTAATTTTTTTTAATTTGTTATAGAGCTTTTAATTAATGAGAAAGTGAAGGAGGCTCACCAGGCCCTGGCAGCTCAAATTAAGTGACTATACCCAAAGTCTAATTTAGAGGTCAGCCTTAAGGCTACGCACTGATGAAGAGTATCTCGAAGTTTTTTGGGTGAGGAATATCAACCTAGAGGTCAAGGCCTATAGGTTCCTAAAGTAGTACAAGGAAGGCTACGAATACTTGAGTTCGGATTCCGAAGGCGAGGGCCCTACAGTACTGAAGGTTGAAGGTATTGATGAGGAGGTAGAGGAGTTGGAAGGGGCAGACAAAGAAGAAGATGAATTTCCTAAGGTGCGCTTAATACAGAGAAGGGTGGGGCTGCTCTTGCTTTACGATGGTGGAAATTATAGAAGATAAAGATACTACCGCTCCACAGGCAGTAAACGTTCATAGGGAAGAGGTCTTATCTTTGGTTATAAAGGAGGCTTCTGACGAGGCCTCAACCTTCAAAGCTAAACATAAAGAAAAGTTGCACCCCCCCCCAACTTCTTTTCTAGCAAGGGAGAGCTAGGAATTTCGAATTAACCATTTAGTCTGATCTTCATGATGACCTCTTAAAGAGGTGTTTGAGATTTTATGAAGTTGATGGAAGGATGGAGGACTTCATCGAGAAAATTACTCCTGATCAGGATTCCATCAACAAGGCTATTATCTGGTTTCTTAAGCATGCTTGGGCGATCAATGATAGAGAGGCGCTAGTGGACATCTATCAAAAACTTCATCTATTAAGCATCTCCTAAGCCTAGAGGACTTTATACATGTGGTAGAGCTTATCTATTAAGAAGATTATGAAGGAGGCTTAAGTTAAACAGGCCTCGGCAATAGAACCTTCATCCCCTCCAAGTTTCAGAAAAGCTACAAGGGATCATTTGTTTAGAGGTATGCACCTTAATAAGTATTCTTATACTTCTTCTAATTCTTCAACTCTTTCTTCCCCCCTCAACTTCCTCTTCTCCTCTACTGTCTAAGGTGATCAGGAAGTTGGCTGAGGAGTGGCACAGAAACAAACCTATTTTTACCACTCCTCCTCTCTAAATCATTTATCTCAAACCAAAAGAGGAGATGAGAGGGGTTCGGGTGAAGTAGTCTGGCCAAAGGCTAGGCCTTCACATCAATACTTCAGGAAAGGGGAGAGTGAACAGTGAGGCTTCCACATATACTTGATATTTTCTTCTTATATTTATACTTTATTTTAATCTGACTTTACAGCTTTGATCTCAGAGGAGGGAGCTGGTGAGGTGGGAGGCAACAAACTAAGGAGGTGGGGGGTATAGCTGCCCAAAGAGTCACTGAGGAAGAACATAAGGGACATCTTGATATCGATGAAGGAAGAGAAGCTAGCACTCATTCAACAAGCAAAAGGGCATCCTTGCTGCCAGAGATAGGCAACGAGCTGGCAATGGAAGAGGGCCTAGATACTAGGGACAATAGGCTAATAGATCCTTTATAGATAACAACTCATGATCAAGTTTGGAGCCAATTGATGGATAACACAAGAAACTAGGCTTTGGATACCTTGATCACAACTACAAATTAAGCTAAGGAGGAAGATAGGCCAAGGTTCAAGTTGTAGCCCAAGATACTGAGGTTTGAGAGGAGGTTGTTATAAATACTAATACTTTTGCAGGTGCTGAGGCTAATGCTTGTCAAAAAGTAATAGTAGAGGGGCATGTTAGAGAGAAGAAACCAGAAAAAAGTATTCCCCCTACTCCCCAGCAAAGCGAGTGCACATGGCGACTCCTCTAGAGGCGGTAGAAGTCAGGGAGTAGTTAGTGTGCGATGGGCTTGGCATTTATAGGTTCCTCACTTGGCATTAAAACTATAAAGGTTCGTTAAGTGATGCATTAAACGACTTTCAAGGGTTGATTCTCTCAGGTTCAGACCTTTTTCTCTTGGCTAAAGGTATCGTTTGTGACTTCCCTTTTCTTTTTCTCATTTTATTTAACTCCTCTAACTTAATTTCTTTTATAAGATGCCTTAGTATAAGCTCAGGAGCTTCAATCCTCAAAGGCTTGATGGAAGAAAGATTATGAGGTGTTACAGGCATGGAGTGTGCTCTAAAAGAGAGATGTTGATGGCTTTCGCTTTCAAGTTGAATAGAAGAGCAAGGCCTTGTCTGAGTGGGAGAAAGAGGAGGCTTTGCTTTGCAAGAAGGTAGAAGACTTAGGGGCTACCAATGAACTTCTCAGGAAGGAGAAGGAAGGAATGAAGGTTGCCTTTTCTAAGACTGAGGCACAACTGGAGGTGAAAGCATAGGAGGAGAAAAAATCTACTGCAGTGGCTTTCATTGCATTAAACACGCTAGATGCCTTAAGGGACTAGCTTCCCTCCATATTGAAGTAAAAGGTGAAAAGGTTCATTGAGTTGACTTTCTTGGAGAGTGATGCAAAAGCACTGAGCTTTGGGTGGTTAGGGAAAGGTATAACAAGACCTTGGATACTGTCTTTAAGGATTTTATTGAGGCCAGGAACAAGTACAAGCCCTTAGATGTTAGGAAGCCAATCCCTTTTATTTAGTTGTCTGAGTATCTCAACAAGATATGCGACCTGGCCTTTCATTCCTTAACAAGTTTGCTCTGGCACGGGTCAAATCAGGTGACCCATTACCTTCAAACTCAGCTTTCGATCCTAAAGACTCTGACCTTAAAGATCTTTGAACCTATAGGGAAGTAATGGAGCATAGTCATTTAGAGGCTCAAGGTCCTCGAAATGATCATGAGGCTAGCTCATCAACGCCTCCTTAGCATTGACTTCTCCACACTTTTTAGTTGTCCCCTATGTTATTTAACTTGTATTTTTTCTTATACTTTTACTTTTTATTTGTGATTTCTATAAAATCTGATAAATCATTGTACATAGTTCTATTCTAATTAATGAAACTGCATATGTTTTCTTTTAATTTTTTCCTTTTTGCTCATTTATTTTTTACTTTTTATTGCTATTATTACCTTTTCTTTTTCATCATATGGATTTTTCTCATACATGAATAATGTAAGTTTCTTACTTGAGAAGCTGTAATTGTAAGTCTTTTATAATTTCAAGTGTTTGTTTGCATTAGACATGCCCTTAGTCCTTCACAATTAGCATGTGTTATCTGGGTTTCAAGCCTTAAGTTACTCCATGTTCTTGGGTTCAAGGGTGCCCCCTTAGAGGGTCTTTTGCCAATCAAGTTAGCTTCATGCCTTAAATCACTAAGGACTTAGTGCCCTCTTTGGAGGGTCTTTTCAGCTAATACAGGGAATCAATGCATTTATCATTGCCAGTCAAGCTGAGCTTCATGCCTTAGCTCACTAAGGACTGAGTGCCCCTTTTGGATGGTCTTTTACCAGTCAAGTTGGGCTTTGTGCCTTAGCTCACTAAGGACTTGGTGCCCCCTTGAAGGGTATTTTTCATGTCAACTTGGGCTTCATACCTTTGCTTTTAAAGGGTTGGGTGTGCATCTTTTGCTGATCAACATAAAAAATAAGAATCTTTTGAGGAAAAATTCTTTTATTAATTTTACTGATAATACAACTTCAAATGTTGTATGTTCTAAGTATGTGGCACATCTGTGTCTTCCACGGTTCTAAGTTTATATATTGCTGGTCCGATGACTTGGTCTACAATGAATGGACCTTCCCTAGTTAGTGCTAGCTTGCTTGATCCTTCTTTCTTCCCTCTGGCCTTGAGGCTTCACATTAGCAGATCTCCTTCTTTAAAGGTTCTTGTCTAGACCCTTTCATTCAAGTAATTAGCAACCCCATTTTTTTAGGTTATTGTCATCCTTGCTACCATTTCCCTGAGTTCCTTTAGCAAGTCCAGGTTTATTCTTCTCGAGGCTTCATTTTCTTCATCACTGTAGAAACAAACTCTTTCACTAGGTATCTCAAATGGGGTTTCACTTGTTGACTCTCTAGGAGTTGTCCCATAGGCCCACAGTACATGGTATAGCTCTTTAGTCCAATTCCTTTAACAACCTTAAAGCCTTCATTTCAAACCATGCAAGATGGTTCAATTAAAGAGTTCTATTTGACCATTTATTTGTGGATGGGAAACTGATGAGAAGTGTTGCTTGATGTTGAAGCTTTCATAAAATTATCTCATTTTGGCATTGTCAAACTACTTCTTATTGTCACTAACAAGTTGATGAGGCACCCTGAACCTACAAATGATGTTTTCTATAAAAATTTAATCATGTTGTCTACTGTGTTTATGGTCAAGGCTTC
Organism: Codiaeum variegatum; assembly: GCA_948294925.1. Lineage (NCBI taxonomy): Eukaryota > Viridiplantae > Streptophyta > Magnoliopsida > Malpighiales > Euphorbiaceae > Codiaeum > Codiaeum variegatum. Next base: position 10,928 of record CAOJBK010046460.1, read on the forward strand.
TGCTTCCACCCATTGTGAAATACTCAATTGCTATCAGGAGGAACTTCTTCTGGCCTGATTTTATTGAAAAAGGCCCTAATTTGTCCATCCCTCATTTAGCAAAGGGCCATAGTCCATAGATGGGAACTTGGTTTGCTACTGGCATTCTATTGAGATTGGTGAACCTTTAATAAGCTTCGCATTTGCTTACTAACTTCATGGTGGGCTAAAAGTAACCCTGTCTAGTGGCCTTTGTTGCTAGCATCTTACCGCCTATGTGCATTCCATAAGCCCATTCATGCTTTTCATTCAATACATACTCTACTTCACTTAGGGTTAGGCATCAGAGCCATGGTAGGGAGAAGGCTTGCTTGAATAACGGCCTATGGTGTAATATGAAATGCAAACTTTGCCTCCTAATTTTCTTATCTAGATTCGGGTCTTTGGGCAGATTTCCTTCTTTGAGGTATTCCCTAATTGGGTTCATCTAGTAGGGTTCCCTTTCAGCTTCCATAACATGCTCGGGCTTTTCTATACTTGGCTGAGTTAGAACCCCCATGAATATCTTCTTCGGCAATCCTGCTTGATGAGCAACGTCCAACTTGCTCAAGCTATCTCATCTGTAATTAGGTCCCTAGGAATCATTATGAATTCCACTTCTATCCCCTTCTCCTTCATCCTCTTGAGCTATTGATATACCTTCTGGAGGTATTTAGTCATATCCGGATGCCTAGTTGTATATAACCCTTTGACGTGCCCTAGTACTAACTGGAGTCACTATGGACATGCAGAACCTCAACATGTAAATGTTTTTCCATGGTAAGACCCTAAATGAGAGATTTGTATCCCACTATGCTATTAGAGGTTTGAAAGTCTAACTTCAGTGCAAACTCTAAGAGCACTCCACCTTCGCTCTTGAGAATGACCCCTACACCACTAGCTCTACCTATATAAAGCTTCCATTTAATTTTCTTCAAAGCTTCTCCTCTAGACCATTCTACTTCACCTTTTCTAGGACACTGATCAAATGGAAAAGAGCATTCTGAGATAAAATCTGCCAGATCTTGTGCTATTATTATTGAGCGAGGATTTTACTGAAGGTTGTGTGCTCCTAATTCTACGGACCAGTATAACATTCTTCCTGAAAGTTTTGGCTTGTGCATAATCTTTTGCAAAGGATTATCTGTGACCACTACTCCTTGGTGTGCTTTGAGGTACACCTTAAATTTTCTACAAAAAAGCACTAAAGAGTATACTAGCTTTTTTAGCAGGCTATAGCTCATTTACACTCCTTACAACACTTTGATGAAATAGTAGACTGGTTTTTAAATACCTATTTCTTCTCTGAAAAAAACTAAACTGGCCATATGGCGGAAAGATGAAAGTTAAATAAGGAGTTCTTCCCCTAGTATTGAGGATCTGCTCCAAAGCTAAGAAGGCCTTGAGGTCATCCATTTCCTTTTGACAGTCTTCTATCCATTCAAAAACAACATTATTCCTCAACTTCTTAAAGAATGGCAAGTATTTCTTCCCAAACTTTGGCATGAATCTATTTATAGCCACCAACTTATATATTATCTTCTGTACCTCATTCACATTCCTCAGAAGACTCATCTCCAATATGACTCTAACTTTGTCCAGGTTTAGCTCTATGCCTTTCTCACTGACTTAATAGCTCGGGAACTTGCCACCTTGAATAAAGAAGGCGCACTTTTCTATATTAAGCTTTATATTGGAAGAATCTATAACCCCAAATACCTCCTTTAGGACCTCAATATATTGCTTGAAGCTCATGTTCTTCACTAACAAATCATTAATGTAGGCTTCAAGGTTTCCGCCTAGTTGTTCTTTGAATATCTTATTCACCAACCTTTGGTAAGTTGCTCCCGCCTTCTTCAGGCCAAAAATCATGGTTACATAGCACTACATCCCCTTTTCTATGATGAAGGAGGTATTCTCTTCATCATCCTTATTCATCCAAATATGGTGGTACCCCTACTTCGTATCTAATAAGGATAAGTACTTGTACCCTGCTATTGAATCTACCAATTTTTCTACCATAGGCAGAGGGTACGAGTCTTTGGATAGACTTTATTGAGCTTAGTGAAGCTTACACATATTTGGAGCTACCATTGGCCTTCTTGACTAGCACTACATTTTACAACTAGTCTGGATATTGCACTTCTCTGATAAACCCTGCCTTACTGAGCTTCTCAACCTCTTCATCAATAATGGCTTATCTTTCCACCTCAAAGAATCTTTTCTTTTGCTTGATGGACTTGAACGTGGGATCAACATTAAACTCATGTGTGATAACCTCTGGATTTATTCCTGGCATATCTGAGGATGATAGGGGAAGGTGCGAAAGCTTCCTGCTTGAAATTCCTTCCCTGAGCTTTTCTCTCCTTCAACTAGGTCTGTGTTGATTTGGAGGGTTTGGCCTTCACCTTCTACTTTGAAGGCTTCCATCTCTTGGACAGATTCTCCTTTAGTCTTAAATTTGACCTTCTGAGGGATTGCCTCTACCATGTTTACCTCATCAGTCTCAATCAAGATTCTCTTCTTTTTTCTAGTGAACTACAAACTTATCTTTGGCATTGCATCCCCATATATATAGAAGTTTATGCCATCAGAAAGAGGTATATCTAATCTGCATCTCTTTATACTTATTGAAGCATTAAGATCCCATAGTTATAGCCTTCCCATCAGCATGTTGTATGGCATGGCCATCCTTGTGACAATAAAGATTGCTATTATAGTTACTGCTTTTGGTACCTTCCCCATAATGACTAAAAGCTCAATAGTTCCTACTGCTGGGCTATCCAAAGGTTTGATCTTCGACTCCTCAATTCCCATCTACATGAATGCTTCTCATGACAATAGGTTAATCAAACTCCTTATGTCCATGAAGACCCTCAAAACCTTATAATTGGTTATAATTACCATGATCACCACGACGTCAGCTCTTCTAGTGAGCCTACTACTTTCTCCCCCAACCAATTACTTAGTGCCATCATAGAATATGAACTCTGAAACCTCTAGGGCATGGACAATGGCTTTTTCTTTCATCTTGCTCATTGGGACTTCTGTTAGGCCCCTTGTCAAGCATGTTATATCTTCTATTGTTCCATCATTTATAGACATGTTTACTGGTGAATTCGCTGGACCAGCTTGATATGTCTGCCTCAAATATTTCTACAAATACCCATGTTTAATTTGTCATTTGATTTCCTCCATCAGTGAGTGGAATTTATCTATTGTGTGTCTATAGGTATTGTGGAATTTACACCATTGAGACCTATCCATCTTGTTTGGGTCCTTAGTGATAGATTTTGGCTTCTTCCAAATCTACTGATCTTGATAGGTTACAACACTACCTCCGAAGAGGGGTTAACTTTGAAGGTTTAAACCTCTACCTTCTGGTTGTTTCTATCTGCTTAGATTAAGATCCCTATCTTACTCTTGACCCTTTACCTCTGGATGTATCAACCTTCTTAGTTTGCTTATGTGAGGAGTTTCCTTCATTTGACCTCCTCTTCTTATAGAATTGACTCTTTCTAAATGCATCATTCTACTTAATGTACTCTTCGGCTAAGGCCATGGCTTCATCTAACGTCTTAGGATAATTTTTGTCCAAGTCTTTAAAGTAATCTTAGTGAGTGGTGCATTTTTGTAGAGCTTTTATCGCCTTTGGTTCATAAATATCATCCACCTTTAATGTTCTTTGTTGAACCTGGTGATAAAGTCTCTCAAAGACTCATCTGGACCTTGCTCCACTTGGTCTAAGGCCCTATTGTTATGGGAATGGGGATGCTAGCTTAAAACCTCTTTAAAAGGAGACTCATCAAATCCCATAATTAGTCAATGCTCCCCTCAGGCATCCTATCATACCACTTCACCACTGCTCCTTCTAGAGTACCCCTGAAAGCTCTATAAAGTGCCTCTTCTATGGTGGTTTGTTACTCCACCAAATGTTTGTATTCCAACATATAATCTTTGGGGTCTTGGATCCCATCATACTTCATCATTTATGGGGCCTTAACTTCTCAAGCATCTAGAATTCAATAATTCTTCTTATGAAAGGAGACCTGATATCTATTATGAGGTCTCACTTATGAGCTAGCCTGATTGCTGTCATTTCTGCTATATATCTTTATACTTTTCCCTGAGAGCTCTCGAACCATGATAGCTAGAGGCCTCTTGGTCCTTATCTTTCCTTCTCCTAGACTTAAGCCTATAAGAATGCCTTCCTTCTGAAGCCCTATGGGAACGAATTCTCCTATCATCTTCCCTCTTATTGTGTCTGTCTTCACTAGCCTCTACTATATCACTTATTCCTTCTCTCCCATCATTTCCTCCAGCTCCCTCATTATTTCTCCGCTCATCATTCCCCCTCCCAACACCTACTCTTGAAACTTTAACAATGAACCTCACCCTCCTTCCTTCTGCTAGTATTACACCCCCTACTCCTTCTACTCCAATGGGAGTATCAAAATTTAGGCACCTATTAACCTTGTATGCTTCGTTATCTCCTATGGCTGGTTTATTGGGTATGGGTGTATTTTGTAGTAAAGGAATTATTGGGGAAAATTTAGTGACTAATCCTTATAAGACACCCATTAATTTTGGTGAGATAATGAGTTATAAAGTTTGTGCCAAAGGAGTTAAGGTACTAAGCTGTTGGGTTTTCCCAATGAGGTTCTAGATGGCTTGTAATGGTGGATGGTTCAGGCTGAGCACTAGTAGTAGTTTGGTTTATGGCTTAAGTGTAAGGATTCACATATGGTGGTGGTGGAGGGTTATCATCATTATGGGTTTCCTCATGAGTTTTCTCCATATTGAGAGTTTTCTATTCAAGTGAGGAGAGATAAGAGAGAAAGAAAGAAAGAAAGTAATGTCAATATGACAATCCTCAAAAAGAAAAGAGAAATTTCAAATTAGGAAACTTGGCATTTCCCATAAAAGTTGCCAAACAATAGAGACCTTAGTCCCTCTAGCTTGAGAGAAAAGTTTCCTAGTTGCTTTAGAATGAGACTTGCACAGAAAAGGAATGATCAGAGCATTAGACATAGTGTCCAACAATAACCCTTCGATGCCCAAGTCAGTTTAGAGAAAGAAGCGTTCAAAGTAGAGAGTGAGAAATTCTAAGTGAGATTACCTTGCTTAGGAAGGGGAACCCTCTATTTATAGATTAAGAAGATCCTATAGCTAAGGGTAGGTGTCATCTGGAGGTTGTTCTAGGCATATTTTTCTGTATTTTTCCTCCATATTTAGAATCGTTTGTATCCAAAAATTGCATTTAATCTATTTATTAAGTGTTTTTAAATGGAATTTAGGAATATATGAAAAATAAGGTTTTTAGAGGAAAAGGCGAGATTCCCAAACAAGCAAAGTTCATTAGACCAAGTTGAGAGTTTTAAGAACAAAAGCATATGCACGGGTTATGCAAAGCAGTGTTTTTCCTATGCAAATGAAGACTAGTCGTACATTTCTTTGAGTTAGAAAAGACCATCTGCATGGACCATGCAGAAACGGATTTTGGCCATGCAGAATGCTTCAGGTCATGCATATCTTTGAGTTGATTTGCAATATATGCATGGGCTAAGAAGGTTTTCACGGGTTGTGCAGAGCAAGTTAGGCCATGCAAACTAGTCAACTCTGACAGTATAAAAATACGATCTTCACTCTGTTTTAGGATATTTCGTACCTTGTAAGAGATCTAGAGATAGATTTTGATGTATTTTAGGGTTTAGGATCAATTTTCTTCTAGATTTCAATTAGATTTGCTTAGATTTAGTGATTTTTCATTGATTTTGGCTTATAAGAATAGTTTGGAGCTAAAATTCAAAAGATTGAAGAATTTTTTGCAACTTTCTTAAGGTTTAAGTCCTTAACTTATTTCTTTGATTTATCATTGAGTTTTTGTATTAAGATATTAAACATGGCTCCTTTGATGATTAATGTTAATTTGTTGATGTTTTCTTCCATTATGAGCTAAATTCCCTTTCACTTAGGATTTGCATGACATAGTCATGATATGAACATTAGTGTTTGGGTCTTTTGATTATGCCACATTTTTACTTAATTGAATTGATTGCTTGATTATAAATAATTGCTTGATCTCCAATTAGTTTGATTAAGGATTTAGGTGATTGAGTGAGAGTGGAAATCCAAACCTAGAACTCGTTCAATTAGGATTCTGAAACAAACTAGAAATATAAGTTTTAGGATTTAATTTGATTGTTGATGCAAGTTTTTGCTAGATTACTTCTATGAATGCGACAGCTAATAGGATAAGCTCTAGTAAATGATTATATTGAGAATTAATCATTTTAGCATAATTGATTGACCCGAATCTCTAAAGTTCATAAACGATTGACTGTCAATTGTAGATTTCTAGACACTTATATCCATTGCATTACTCATATCTTTAATTTTCTTTGCTTTTAGTTTAATTGTTATTTTACATTCAAAAACCAAATCAATTTTACTTTTATTTTGAGACAAATAAGTAACCATTAGCAAGTTCTATGAGAGAATACAACCTTGGGTGTTCATTCAATACTATAATATCTTATATACTTGTGGTCACTTTCAGTTAGTATATTTTAGA
>CAOJBK010046719.1:0-10728 GCA_948294925.1 Codiaeum variegatum
TTAAATTGGGTAATCAAAGAAGGAATCCTATGACTTCTAGTTGTTCTTGATATACAAATCCCTAACCAGGGTGGATACGATTCACTAGAAAGAGTTCTAATAAGAACCGATTTCTCGAGAACTCAAACCGGACAGAGGTCATATAATCTGGCATAATAGGGTTTGACTATTCCATGACCCTAGCTAAGATCGAAAATCCGTAATGAAGGGATTCGAGTGCATGGTAATTATGATCAAGAGGTTCATGCAATGTCAAGGATATGATCACCGACGTTCATTTCTAATTGGGTCGTCGCAATATGTTATATTAGATGTCACTCACGACTTATGGGACTAAGTGTGTGATGAGGATTACACACTTGGTGGGAAGAAAAGAGTTTTCTTTATCCCATTGCTTATTAGAACATGGACCTAATAAGTTACATACCACATAGCAATTCTCATTAGCTTATATTTATCATATTAATAATTAATTAAAGAGTTTAATTACTTGTTAATGATGATTGAATTAAACATATAATTAAATTTACAAAGATGTTAGCATGTCTTGATGTTTAATTCATAAAGGGATTAATTTCGATTATGTCATAGTTTGTATGAGTTACAAATGAGCATGACTAATTGGAATGGTTTTGGATAATAAATAAAATAATTAAATTTGACATGAGATGTTATCTTAATAAACATTAGATGTGGTTAATTAAGATTTAAAGATGATTCCTACTAATCACAAATTTAATCTAGTTGACTTGTTGACTAGTAAAAAGTCAACTAGATAAATTGGCATACCTTTCCTTAATTTAAGGAAAATCTAGGTATGGGTATGACTAGGGTTATCTTCATCTTTTGCCTAACACACTCAACTTAAAGGAAGATGAAGAGGAACTATTTATCATCTTCTTCCTTGGGCTAGAAAGAGAAACTCTCTAAGAGTTAGAGAGAGAAAGATTAAAATTCACACTTAATTGAGAGATAAATTTTGTTTTGAAGAAGAGTTCTTTAAACATAAGATCTCCTTCAACTAACCCTTGAGAAAGGAGTGTGAAGAAGCTTGGAAGTCCAAAACCAATCCTATGGTCTCAAGTTCTCAAGTAAAGGAGTAAGGATCAAAAGTTTAGGTATCCAAAGATAGATGATTCAAGCTTTTCAAAGAGAATTGGAGAATGATTTTTTAGGGAAATCTAGGCATGTTTCAAGCTAGATGCTTCACACTTGAAGAGCTTAACGAAGGAGGGTGAGTGGTATTTAATACTTCGAACCATTCTTTGTTTAATTTGTGTTTTGCACATAAATTGGTAAACATATCATTGGTTGAAGTTATGGGTCCAAACCTAGGTTTAGACATTTGTAAAAGAGTTTGATAAATTACTAAACCCTCTATGTTAAAAGAGTTTTGACATAGTACTGATTTTCAAAGAGTTTGAAAATTTCTAAACCTTTTGTTAAAAGAGTTTTTAAAAAAAATGTTTTGTGCTCAAACCCTAGGTTAGGGCAATGTTTCAAAGAGTTTGAATAATTGCCTAACCTCATTTTGTTAAAAGAGTTTTAATAAAGTTTTATTTTCAAAAAAGTTTTGAAAATTGAAATGCCGAAGCCTTTCCCGATTCCATAGCATTTCTTCTTCTGCTTCAGCTGCGCATCTTGTATTCTTCCTTCACTACATACCCTATAAAAGGGATCAAGCCTTAAGTAGTTCAGCTTTAAAATTTTATTCAATTATCAAGTATAGAACTTTTTTACAAACATTCCATTTACATAAGGATATACACATTGACCATCTGAATTTAAAAGCTCATAAGCTTCTTTAGAAAAGACCTTGGTGATGACATAAGGCCCTTTCCATTTTGATTCAAACATTCCTTGCATTCTTCTTGTGATGACGATTTGCCTCTTGATTGTTAAAACCAAATCACCAACTGAAAAAGTTATGAAATTGACTTTTTTTTATTGAAGGCTCTAGCAACCTGTGCTTGGTAGATTTCAAGCCTTTGTTGAGCGGCAAGCCATTTTTCATCAAGTGATTTAAGCTTTGCCAATCTAACCTTAGCATTTTCATCAGGTTGGGCAACTTGCAGGGCAATTCTAAGTGATGACAATTATATCTCCAACGGAAGTATGACTTCAGAACCAAACACCAAATTATAATGGGTACATCTAGTAGATGTTTGAATTGTAATGCGGTATTCCCATAAGGCTTCTAGAAGCTGTACATGCCAATCCCTTTTATTTTTTGACACTAACTTCTTTAAAATTTTGCAAAGTACTTTATTGAATGCCTCAACTTGTCCATTTGCAGATGGATTATAACTTGTACAAAATGCATGATGAAACTTATACTTTTCACTCAATTTGTTCATTGATTTGCTTTTAAAGTACAATGCATTGTCAAAGATTAACTTATCCAGAATTCCATAAAAGGTAAATGATGTAATTCTTGATAAAACTAACCACTTCTTCAGCTCTCACTTATTTTAATGGAATTTCTTCTACCCATTTTGAGAAGTAATTAGTGGTAGCTAATATATATCAATGACCTCGAGAAGAGGATGTCTTGATAAGGCCAATTACATCCATTCCCCATGTTTCAAATGGCAAGGATAAAATGGTATGATGCAATGATTGTGAAGGTTAATGGATGAAATCTCCATGAACCTATCAAACTTTACAAGTAGTTGCAAAAGCCATTGAATCTTTTACCATAGTGGGCTTGTAATAGCCTAATATTTTTATTAGATTAGCTAATTTAAGACTAGCTTAGTGGGCTCCACATATTCCAGAATGAGCTTCATGTAATGCTTGAGTAGCTTCATCTTTTGACAAACATCGTAAAAGAATACCATCAAAGGATTTTCTATACAATGTTTCATTTAGAACAATAAAGCGATTTGCTCATCTTCTAACATCAACTCTCTTTTTGTAACCATTTGGCAATCTTCCATATTAAAGATAGTCTATTATTGGTTGGCGCTTATCTGATTCTTCTTCGATTTCGAAAACATTGACCATTTTTACCAAACTCATGGTTTCAATTCTTTCCAGTGTTGGAAATAAGAGATGCCTCTCTCTAACCATTATTTAAATTTCTCTTTGTTCTGAAAAAGTTAAATATGCTGCCAATTTGGCCAAAGCATATTCCTTGTCATTTTCTAACCTTGAAATAAGACCAACATTGATTTCGTGAAATTGAGAAATCAAATATTCGGCACATTGGTAGTATGGCAACAACTTCTCACTTTTGACTACATAAATTTCATTTAATTGTCTGATGACCAGTTGAGAGTCACCATATACTTACAAATAATCAATGTGCATTTCAAGGCCAACTATCAGTGCCTTATATTCAGCAATATTGTTTAAACAAAATGCCCAAAGAGAAAATGAATATGGAACTAGGCCTCTAAAAGGAATGATAAAAATAATCCCAACACCAGCTCCATCTTTTCTTGATGCCCTATCAAAATATAATTGCCATGAAGCAACTTGAACATTTAAAATTTCTTCATCAGGAAAAGCATATGATAATTCATCATTATCAGGAATAGGATGTGCTGCCAAGAAATCTGCTAAAACTTGCCATTTGGTTGCTTTTTGAGAAACACATTTTATCTCAAAATAAAAAAGAATCATGCTCCATTTGGCTAACCATCCTGAAAGAATTGGTTTAGAGAGCAAATATTTAAGTGGATCAACTTTGGAAATCAAAGTTATTGAATAGGCAAGCAAGTAATGTCTTAACTTCTGAACAGTAAAGACAAGAGCCAAGCAAATTTTTTTCAATAGGAGAATAATTGTGCTCTGCCTCAACCAAGGTTTTGCTTAGGCAGTACAAAGTATTTTCTTTCCCATCTTCATTATTTTGAGCAAGCAATGTCCCCAATGAAGACTCCAAAGCTATAATATAAAGGATCAATGGTTTCCCTTTTATTGAAGCCATTTGCATAAGAAGACTTGTTAAATATTGCTTAATTCTTTCAAAAGCATTTTTACATTTTTCATCCTAAACAAATGGCACATCCTTTTTCATTAACCTTGTGAAAGGTTGACATCTTCCTGATAAATTAGAGAGAAATCTCCTTGTACAGGTTAATCTTCCTTACAATCCCCGAAGTTGTCGAAGATTTCGTGGAGGAGGCATTTCAATGATTGCTTTTATTTTTGAAGGGTCAATTTCAATTCCTCGTTATCTCACAACAAATCTAAGGAACTTCCCAAATGTAACCCTAAATGCACATTTTAAAGGATTCATTTTTAATTTATGAGCTCGAAGCCTATAAAAAATCCTTCTCAAAACATTTAAATGATGCTCCCTTTTTTGAGTTTTTACTACCAAATCATCTAAATAACACTCAACAGTATTATGTAACATATCATTAAAAATGATTGTCATGGCTCTTTGGTATGTTATACCCGTATTTTTTAATCCAAATGGCATTAATGTGTAGCAATATGTGCCTCTTGGTGAACAGAAGGTTGTAAATTCCTCATTCTTAGGTGCCATTTTGATTTGATTATATCTAGAAAAACCATCCATAAAAGATAAAGCTTCATATCTGGTAGTTGCATCAACCAATAATTCAGTTATTGGTAAAGGAAACTCATCTTTGAGATAAGCATCATTGTGATCTCTAAAATCAATACAAACATGAATTTGCCCTTTTTTCTTTTTCACGGGCACAATGTTAGCTAGCCATGTAGGATATTGAACTCTAGAATAAAACCCACCTTGATCAATTTATTAACATCGGCTTCAATTTATTGAAATAGCTTTAAACAAAAATGTCGTTGAGCTTGTTTTACATGACTTTTTTCACTAAAAATTGCTAGTCTATGAACAACAAAATTTGGATCAAGCCCTGGAAAATCTTGATATCCCCAAGCAAATACATCTCAATATTCTTATAAGAGCTCTTCGTAACATTTCAATTCTTGTGAGGAAAGCAGCACACTTATAAAAATTGGCTTGGGATCCTCAATAATCCCAAGATTTATCTCTTTGAGATCATCAATAGTGGCTTGTCCCCCTTCTTCAAGTTGTAAGGGCACAGGCTAAACTTCATCAATGAAGTATGTTGCATTAGTTTCTCCTTCATGATCCTGTTTGGTTGAATCAGTTTTGGAAACAACATTCATTTGAATAACATCTTCAATTTCCTTATCTTTTTCATGTTATTTATTTCTTTTAAACTTCAAATTTTACTTCCATTTCACTTGGAAAATGTTTGAAGTTGATGCTTCTCCTAAGCTTTCAAAAATAGAAACTCGAGGCAACTTTTCATGTTGAATCTTCTTATTGAGTTTCTTATTTTTAAATTTCAATGGTTTAAGAGTTCAGGGCTCTCCCAACCTCTGAAAAAATGAGACTCGAGCCACTTGATCAGTCTTTTGTTCCAAAAACATAGATTGTTCTCGAGTTGTAAAAACTTCAGGATGAGGAAAGGATGATTTAAGAATATCACCAATTTTTTGTAGAACAACATTGCACTTTTTATCAACCTTTGTTGCCTTTAACTTAAAAGGCGTTGATGAAGTGACCTGGTTGTTTAACCTTTTATTCTTGAAAGTCACTTTTCTTTTATTTTAATTATTCCTTCCATATGTCGTAGAAACAACCAAAGAATTTTCTGGAACTAGTTGATCAATTTTTCGAAGTGGGCATGCTTAACTTGTAGTTAATGCCAACATTTTATCTTCAACAATCGTTAAGGCTTTTTATCCAGACTTTTTCACTTTTTTAGGTATGTACCTAAACTTTGGAGGGGATTTAGAAGCACCTTCTTGAGAATTGTCATGGACTTAAGTTGTATGCTTGTCATTTTTCCCTTGAGTCATTACAACTGATTGAAGCTCATTCTTATTTTTCCTTTAATAGTAACCTTTTCAGATTTTTTCATTGGAGAAGAAACACATGTTGGTGTCTAATAAAATTTGCATTTACATAGTTCACCTCTTCTCCTAGAAAAGGATTAGAATCAACACACACCTTTTTCACTTCTCCATCTTTTATGAATTTGAAAAATTGGTAAAGTGTTGAAGGAATAACACTATAGGCATGCAACCATGGACTTTTAAGTAAGGCATTATAAGAAGTGTCAACATCAATGACATGGAATATTGCATCATAATATAATTCTTCAATTTCAACTTGTAATGCGATCACTCCCATAGTTTTTTGCCCCACTTGGTTGAAACCTTGTATGGTCAACTTTGATGAAGAAAGCTGATGTAATTTCATTCCCATTGCCAAGAAAGTTCTCAGGGGTAAAAGGTTCACTGCTAACCCATAATTTAGCATGATCTGGGAAATTGGTTTATCACCAATTGTGCTTTTTACATAGAGGGGGTGATTATGTATCTCATCACCCAATTGACGATCTTCATTAGTAAACGTGATATATGCTAGACATGAAGCACAATATTTAGTTGATATCAAATCAAAATCTACTTGCTCAACTTCATTCTTGTAAAAATTTGGACTCATTAAGATAGTAATGAGTGCTTTTCTAAGCTCTTTAGATAGCTGCAATGAATCATAAACACTTAGTAGTGTAGGAATACGCTTTAAATGAGCAATAATGTCATATTTCACCCTCAAAGGATGTGCATGATCTTTTATCACCTTCTGAGCTGGCTTGCAAAAAATTAGAACCTCATTTGAAGAATCTCTCTTCTTTTCATTTTTGTTCTGAGGTTAATTTTTCTTCTTTATTTTCATCAGCCTTTTCTTTTAATGATGATGATGGTTTGTCTATATTTTGTTTATCTTTAGACTTAATGGGGGGATAGAAAATGTTAACCAGATCGCAGAGCAATCTCATTGACCTCTTCTTTACCCAAGTTTTCTTCATTAAAAGACACCATGCAACATTGGAAAACTTTTTCATCATCAACAAAGTCATCCTAAAAAATTCTTGAGGCATGTATTCTTTTAAGGTCATCGAGAACCTCATTGGTTGTACATACTCATCCTTAGACGACCCACTTTTTCCTTTTTGAGTTTTCTTTTTCTTTCCCTTTTTCTTTTTCTTTTTACAGGTGCTCGACCGCAAAACTTAATACCTGGGTGCTCCTAAAAAGCATTAGCTAAATGAACCTTTGTGGTCTTTTTCTTTCCAAACGTATAAGTCTGCAATTCATCACCACTTTCATCCTCTCTGGTAGAAAAATCATCCCAAAATTCTAGATTTAGTTCTTTCATAAGCTCATAAAGATTTGGAATAGTGGGATTTAATGGCCTAGGCATTTCAGGATAGGCATAGACCACATCAACTTCATTACTTGTTTCAAAGGCAACTAGTATTGCTCCATTTGGAAACATAGCCATATGAACTAAGCTCTCTTCAAAAGAGACACGGTTAGATGTATCAGTAGGAGAATTTGATAAGGAAGTGCCAATTTCAATCTCATTATTGTCGAGCATCTTTTGGATAATATTTTTAAAGACAAAACAATCTTTCAAAGTATGATTTATAATATAATGAAATGGGCAATAATTTGGATCTCCAGTTTTTCCTACTTCATTAGGCCTTTTAGGTTCTGGTAATTCTATTACATTTTCTTTCACAAGCTCATCAAATATCCCTTTAACATATTCATCATCAAAGGAATATTTCTTTTCTTTTCTTTCCTAAAGGGAGGCCCATTTAGGAACTTCTTTTGATTTTGGCTTCTCATTCCGTTTATTCACCTTAACAAAAGTGGTCATTATTTCTCCCTTTGTTATTGGATTCTTATTTTCTTTCTTTTTTTCTTCACTTGCATGAGACCTTTGAAGTGTACTCTTCTGGCGCAAAATTTGCTTTTCCACATTACTTGCCTTTGAAACTAAGGCATCAAAAGTTTATGGCTCTGATATACCCACATAAGTGGCAATCTCAGGTAATAAATTATTTATGCATATTTGAACCATTGATTTCTCACTCAACCTCTCTGGGCTTTGAAGATTTAAACTTCTCCATCTTATGATGAAATCATTGGCACTTTCACTTGGCCTTTGATTTTCACCAGTTAAGTTAGTTCTGGTCACCTTCTTCTTTGAACTGACAAACTGAGCTAAAAAGGATCTTTGGAGGTCATCCCATGTCAGAATTGAACTTGGTTGTATTTGTTGAAGGGTGAAATTAATGAACCATACAGCAGAAGCAGAATAAAAGGGAAAGGCAAATCCACGGGAGCCCCTAGGGTAGAGGAGATTCGAATTTCAATTTTCAAAACTTTTTCAAAAACTAAAACTTTGTTAAAACTCTTTTAACTAAATTAGGTTAGGCAATATTTCAAACTCTTTGAAACTTTTCCATAACCTAGGGTTTAAGTAAAATCATTTTGTCAAAACTCTTTTGGCAAAATCATTTGAAATTTTCAAACACTTTGAAAATCAATTCTATGCCAAAAATCTTTTGACATAGAGGGTTTGGTTATTTATCAAACTCTTTGACTAATGCCTAAACTTATGAGTGGACCCATAACTTCAACCAAGGATAATCTCACCAATTGTGTGCAAAACACAAGTTGAACAAAGAAAGGTTAGAAGAAAAAATACCTATTGCCCTCCTTCGTTAAGCTCCTCATGTGCGAAGCCTCAAGCTTGAGACATACATATGTTTTCTCAAAAGCTTATTCTCCAATTCTCTTTAAAAAGCTTGAATCTTCTCTCTTTGGTTACCCAAATGTTTGATCCTTGCTCTTTTACTTGAGAACTAGAGACTTGAGGATGACTTTGGACTTAAAAGCTTCTCCACACTCCAAAAAAAAGCAATGGAAACTCTTTCCTTGCTATGTGAGAAGCTTCCTATGTGGATTTCTTTATCCATACTTATCTCATAAGTTAGGACAAATTATAGGTTTCCAACTAATCCACATAGTTTGGGCCCATGAATTTTATTCATTAGTTATGCTTATTTAATGGATGGGATTCATTCATGTTATCAGAATAATCGTAGAAAATAATAAGATTGTTTTATTTTATGTGAAATGTAAATCTACTATTTGATTTGGCCTTTAATCAAAATAGTACTCCCACTAACTTAGCGAATCCTACACTTCTAAAATAGGAAATGGAGATTCCATTGGGGTGAATATCTAGTGGGTCGATTGAAATCTTGCAAGTGAACAACTCTTGTTTATTAATTCCCTTAAGATACACATTGTCTATATTGGGATTGATTCTTGCAAGTGAATAACTTTTGTTCATCACATCTCATGTGAGATTCAATCTTTTAGCTCCTAATTCTTCCAACCTCAGGTACACATGGCCGTTGTTAGCCTTTCACATTAGTTAAGTTAAACCCATTGGACCAGTGAGTATGACGATTTGAATATCGTATGGCTCAGGTACACCTTGTCGTTATTGACACACAATATATCCCATACTCATAATATATCATGCTATACAATGAATTCAAGGAAACAAGTTCGGAAACATATTCCAAGTTTCATTATTCCAATGGAGAGACATAACTTAATATTTAACTTTGGAAGATTTTTGGGCCTTATTAATTAGCTCTCACTTTGCACATTATCCATTTTATATACGTCACATGCAATATACATATATCTCATATACATATCAATAAAATGGAAAATAATACACATAGGCATTATCATGGACTTAAGGCCTCAATTCCGAGCCATAAGAAATGAGTAAGGGTTTTAGGTTATCAAATTACAAGCATTCTAGACTACACTAGTCTTCATGCTCCCATTAGGCATCTTCATGGGTTAAAACCCTCTTCTGCTCTTGCATTTCCACATCTCACGTGAACAAATGTATCCTTAGCATACCAAGGTGAGATTACAAAGAAAAGATTACCCTTAGGCTTAATGAATTTAAAAAAACTCTAAACTAGTAATTAACTCTGAATTACATTCCCTTTAATAATAAAAGAATATCACATTCCCCACAATGTCAATTGTTAAGTTAAAAACCCATAATCACCCATTCATGCCATTACAAACACATAACAATAACATATAACTCTTATATATTAGGTATGTGTTTAGGTACTTCAACCTTTTTGAACTCTTCCAAAACTTGAATATCTCATATTCATTTCTTTGAAGTCCAATTAAGTTAACTAGAAACATTGCTTGAAGACATAGAAAAAAATCCCAAACTCTTTGAGAAATTGTCATAGGGTAGTATGCTCTCACAGGCAGTGTCACATGTCGTGACACAGGCCGTGAGAGGCTTCTGTCCATACTCACCAATGATAGAATCTTCTCACAGGTAGTGTCACGGGCCGTGAGTAGCTTCTTCTTCTTCTCTAAACCATGTGAAATCAATTCTCACGGTCTTTCTCATAGGCCATGAGAAGCTCTCATGGGCTGTGGCAGCAGGCTGTGACTCATGATTTCACAATAATTGTATAAACACACCAACACAAATATGGTTTTGTATAACAAATCTGGTGACTCAGCTACCACTTGAAGGGTGAAATTAACGAGCTGCATAGCAGAAGAAGAATAAAAGGGAAAGGCAAATCCCCGAGAACCCCTAGGGTAGAGGAGATTCGGATTCTAGTTTTCAAAACTTTTTCAAAAACTAAAACTTTGTTAAAACTCTTTTAACAAAATTAGGTTAGGCAATATTTCAAACTCATTAAAACTTTACCCTAACCTAAGGTTTGAGTAAAATCATTTTGCCAAAACTCTTTTGGCAAAATTATTTGAAATTTTCAAACACTTTGAAAATCAATTCAATGTCAAAACTCTTTTGACATAGAGGGTTTAGCA
>CAOJBK010047813.1:0-12414 GCA_948294925.1 Codiaeum variegatum
TTAGAAGAGTGAGCATGAAACATGGTTTAAATTGTAATTTTATTTTAGTAGGCCATAGTGTCAATTCCTTCTCAAACCTACGTGTCGGTAGCCCTTTGGATTTTAAATCCAATCTAAAAAATATATTTATGTGTATGTTCAGTCAATAGACCATGTATTGGTTATTTATATTGATTTGAACTTTTAAATCCTCAATGAAATATTATATTATTTGGGCAAGAAAAAAATAGCTCATATGCGGACCTACAAGGATGAAGTTAGAATTTTAAATTAAGGGTATAACATCACATGAAATTTTTATTATTAGAAATTTAAATAATTTTTAATAACTAACATCTTTTGCTCATAAAAACAATAACAATTGTTTTTTTTTCTTTTATATATTTTCAAATAAAAATTACTCATTTCATCTTCAAAGCCCATTATGGTTCTTCTCTTTTCTAATTTCAAAAGATTAAAGGAAAGTATTTTTTTTTTAAATATAATAAAGTGTTCTCTTATATTTTAGATCAATTTGAGAAAATATCAAAGCATCTTAAGCTTTTTTCTTAAATAAGAAATAAAAAAAGGTTAAGTCTAATATTAAGTTTTAAAAACTCCAAAAAATTAAAAGGGTCAATTGTGTCATGAGCAATGAATGGACTTAGGACCACAAATTTGGAGAAGACTTAGAACATTGGGTGACCTAAGGTTGCCTGAAGTTATCATTCCAAGCCATGAAGTATTAGGAAAGGTCCCTCATTGATAAAATAAGTTGTTGAATAAGATTATGTAAGATTGTTTCTCCAATTTCAACAATTAACTTTTTTTAAGTGTAACTTTTCTATGATTAAATAAACCACTCAATATTTATTAACAAATTATTATAATATTCAGTGATAGAGTCAAAATTTTGAATTAAAAACGACAAATATTTAACATATTATCTCCCACTCTTTTAACAACACTTAATTACTTACTGTCTTTCTATTTTCAGGAGGTGCAAATACTAAAATTTTTTATAATTATAATTCAATTATAGACATTTTTAAAAGTTATAAATAATTGCAATTTTTGAGAGAAAATTCTCCGCTCCACAGCCGTTCCATGATTAGGACTCTTTTTGCTTAGAATAGAAAATAAATGACACCTATTTTGGGGTCATTGTAGAAATTGAAAATAGTATATTTGTAGACTTTATTTTAGTATATGAATCTAAGAATCAAATAAAATGGGCATCTCTAGACCTCATGGCAGACAAAGTAACATAATACATAGCCCTACTCATAACCCAAAGTTACATCCACCAATTTTTTCCCCCAAAAATCCTCCACTTTTTTTTTTTTTCAACAAAGAAAAAACTTATTATTATGCTTTTTTAATTTTAGTCAAAATAAGATTCTCCAACCAAACTTTCCAACTTGTGTAATGTGTTGTTTCTATAGAATTGGTTAGATATAAAATTTAGAGTATATTTGGTTCTTTTTTTAGATGTTACTATAAATATTTTTCTTATGGTAAGAGATATGCTTTAGTATTATTATTGGAGTTTTTATTCTGAGTATTGAAATAAATATATTAATTGTAATATTTAAATTTTATTTTTGATAAATTAAAATATGTTGTAGTTGTAAAATGTTTAAAATAATTAAACCTTGATTTTAAATTATTTATTTCAATATTGTTTTAAGAAGTAAAATAGAATAGAAAAAAAAAACTATTATTTTAACATAAGTTTTAATATTTTAAAATAAAGGTTGGAGTCTAATTCGTAATTAATAAAAGAAAAAAGAAGCACACCGAGTCTTAGCCTACCGGATAAAGTGCATATTTCCTGATCAATAAATTCATATTTGATCCTCTCGTAAAAAATAAATAAGCAAAAATAGAAACAAATAGAAGACAATCCACTTCAAAAAGCTACAATACAAATATTTACAAATATGTAGATTGATTGGAAAATATAAATAACTTGTATTAGAGCAAGACTCTCCTCCCAAAAGTTAAAAAAAAAAAAAAAACCTAAGTGCACTGACAGAGCCACATGTAGTTGAAGGTGTGTAATTGTCCCCCTCAACTCGTTGAAATGTTTATAATTATATGTTAAATTATAAAATTTTTAAGATTTGCAACCTTGAAAATTGAAACATGATGTGCAATTAAGTGATGTTAAAAAAATGAGAGATAATATTTTAACTGTTTGTCCTTCTAACTCAAGATCCTGACTCTGTCACAGTCTAAGCAATTTTTCCATATAATAATAAATAAGTCAGGAGAATCCATCACAAAAATATGTATGAGCTTGAACTTGGTTTCGAAAAATATCAAATCAAATATGAGCAAATTAAAATTCAAACATGATTCCACTGTATTATGTTTAATTTTTTTTATCAATGATTACATTTAATATGCTTTAAGTTTATTTAGCAATTATAATTTTTTTTAAATTTAAATATTAGAGGAGTCAAATTTCGTATTATTAAATGAAAATAAAGATAAATAAATCGTTTCAAAGGAGAAAATAAAATAAAAATAGTTAATCAATCTAAAAATTAAATCTAGTTTTAAACTTTTTGATTTGCACTTACTGAGTATATTTTTTTCCTATGGATTATCGGAATAGTTGGTCACAAATACAATTTACTATCCAAACTTAGATAGTATTTTTTATAATTTTACATTTGAAATTCATTATAATTTCTAATCCAAATCTATAATAATTTATTAAATGGACTAAAAGAAATAGTCCAAAAGAAAAAAGAGGATGAAAGCAAAAAGTCATTATTGCTGGCTTAGAAGCGAAAGCAATTTTAGAATTTTAAAGCCACAAAAATAAGTGAAAGAAAGAACAAGAGTACGTGTAATATTGTGAGATTTTAAAACCTGAAAACACAGCCTGTCTTGGATAGTTACTTGTTTCTTTGAGCTTAAGAGCGGGCAACGACAGGTTATGTCCAATCCATTTTCGCCTTCGTCCTGTATCTCTCATTTCGTAATTCATTAGGTTATTTATTTTACGTTCTATCTCCATTTCGCCTAAAAAATCCTTGCTCCGTCTTCATCCCACATCGTTTCATTCAAACATTTTTATAAAATAATATAAAATATATTAAATTTATAATATATAAATAGAATTTTTTAAAATTAATCATTCATATTAATATAAATATAAATTTTAATTAAATAATAAGATCAATAATTAATATATAAATATAAATATAAATTAAATATATGTATTTTTATATATAAATATTAAACTGAGGTGGGCTCAGGATAGTTTATGGGACGAAATAACAAATATCGACTCCACCTTACCCTTGCTATTTTTTACATCAGATTAACTTATAATCCGTCTCGTAATCCGATCAACTGTTGACTAATTCATTCCGTTCAGATTGAATTGGATCAGATTCCGTAGATTCTAATTAAATTGCCATCCCTATTTCTGCTTTCAATGTTTCAATTACATCAAATCTTTATCAGTTTTGTGTAGCATTTGCTTCCAATTATGCACCTAAAAATCCCAAATCAATACAAACTATAAAGCCCCACTATGAGTGGTCTAACTTTCATACATGTGCCCTCAATTTTTTTCAACTCATCATCTTCCTTATTTGCCTGCTTTTTTTTTTTTTTTTTAAATTACTTTTCAAATTTGATTGAAAATTATTAGAGACTACCTAAAAAAAAAAGTTATTAGAGTTTAAACTTAGCCGTTATTGAAAATTAGCTTGTAGTGTTTGAATTCCCAACCATTTGTGTAAGATATTTGATAGTCTAATGTTTGATCATGGGCATGTTTGAGATTGTGGTGAGGGGAAAAAAATATTTTTAGTATTTTATTTATTTAATTAATTTTTATTTTTTTATAAACTAATTGTTAAAAATTTGTTTTAGGAAACATTTATTTATCTTTTTCTTATTTCAAAAAAAAAATAATTTTCTAAAATAAGTTTTAAAAAATAAAACTTTTGTTATTTCAAACTATAGAGAGATAGTCATATGTTAACAAATGTCGTAAAGAAGAAACTCCATTTAATGTGGACAAAGCAACACCGAGGACGGTATAATGGCTAGGACTCCCATACGTAATGTTTGATCAATGTGCAATATTGATGTAGCCTTCTATGTGGATAATAATGATTTAACTTATATATGATTAAAAGATTAAAATTAACTAATTAAGTATGAAGTCCGAAATATTATATATTCATGTGTTTGTAATTTTTTGATGTATGATTATAATTCAACAGTTTATTCTGGACTTTTTAGACCCTAAAATAGTTGAGGATATTGCTTTTTATGAGACACTTTCATGGTTAAGTTAGATATTATTCTGATGTAATTTTGGATTCTAACTCCGATTCAAGCTTTGCATAGTAAAGATAGTGATCAATCAATATTTTGTCCTATTATTGAGGATTATATGTCTCTCATAGAGAATTTATTCAGTTTCGAGTTGTTTTTTTAATTAAACCGTGAAGTAGTTGTCCATTATTTTGTAGAAACAGTTCATTTAATGTATGATCTGTAAGAATGGTAGCAATATGCGCTCATTACAATGTTTATGTTCTTTGATTTGATAAAGTTTAGTTGGGTTCTTTTCGTATTTTTCTGCATTTGGTGCACGCTGAAAAATTAGTCAAAATAAAATATTTTATTCATCAAAAGAAAAATTAAGTCATTTTTTGGAAAAATAATTTTTCTTTTGGAGAACAAGAAGACATTTTTCAAATTTTGACACATTATAAAAAATATTAAAATTAAATAAATATATATTATTAATATATTATCTAAAAACTATCACTTATGGTGAACTTTGGTCACCCCGTTGGTCATTGGCGGCATGTCGTCGGAATTAAAAAAAATATATATTATTTTATATAATTTTCTTATATGGTTAATTATAAATTAAGATTATTAAATTTTAAATTTATTCATAACTTCTTATATGAAAAAGAAAATAATATTTTTTAAAATAAGTTAAACATTAAAAAATAATTTTTTAAAATTTTAAGTGTATAATTAAATATTAAAAAATAAATTATTTTTGGAGAAAAAAATATTTTTTTAAAATAAATTATTTTTTAAAAATAAACGGAGCTAAAACAGCTTCACAAAATTATAACTTAAAAAGTAATTAAAGTATAGTTGATTACCAGTATAGCACGAAAAGTCACCGACAATGAAGTATTAGACACATAATTTGAATTTTGAATGAATATAAAATAAAGAAAGAGACCAGTTCAAAATAAATAAATAAATAAAATAAAATAAAGAAAGAGACAGTGTTAAGATCTTTAAAAAAAAAAGGAGAAGAATACTTGCCGAAAATTAATGAGGTTGCCGGCCAACCGTTAACTTGGAACTAACTTTTTTAAGTTTTAATGTTGAAGTGGAGAAATAAATAAATAAATATTAAAAATAAAAATATGTGGGATAAGGTTCACATATTTCCTTACGTTTAATATAAATATCATATCAATATAAATTTATATTTGAAAAGTATTAAAAACATCTTTTATTCTAAAAAATGTCAAAATGTTCAATTATTAGAATACATGTTAAAAAAAAATTAATTGAAATATGCTAGTGTAATGGATCACATTAACCATTTTCTAAAACATTAAAGATATTTAATACATTTTAAATATTCAATATTGTTAATATATTTTTGTTATAAGAGTATCCCCAATACACTATCTATTGAAGTTAAGCTTTTTACTATAAAGAGTGATTAAAAAAATAATATTTCTACTCACTATTTATTTTTAAATTATAACTTAGAGAGTGTGTTTGATTATCTACATTTGAAGTGTGAAAGAGTGTGTATGGCAAGATAAATAATCTAAATTTTAGATTATTTGATCAAGTCAAATATATATTTTTAAAAAATAAAGATGTTTGGTAGATTTTTTTTTTTAAATTTAAGCTTTATTTTGAAAAGCTACTCTTACTAGCTTCTGAAAATTAAATCTAGATGTTTATATTTTTTTTAACGATTTTATCCATTAAAATATATTATTATAAAATATATCTTTTAATGTCATTTCATACATTTCAACTAATTTTATCAAACATTACTATTTCAATCAGCTAACTTAAAAACTTTCACCTTTCAGTTTTCATCTAATAGTTCTTAATTAGATTTTCAGCTAGTTGCACCAAACAAACGGAAAATTCACTTTCTATTTAATATATAATTAATATAATAAATGTTATCTTATTTTCTATTGGTAATTTTTTTAAAAAAAAATTTCTCTCTCTTCTCATAATTAATATTGAGTGAAATATAAAGAGTGCATTGGCTTAAATAAATATTTTGCTCATCATCTTTAAAATTTTGTTAAAATACTCTTTATTATCTAAAAATTACTCTTTATTTTAAAAACTCCATTAGGGATGCTTTTAGAATTATATTTGAACTTTTTCCCATAAAATATAGATAAATTATACTTTAATCTCTAATTTTTAATTTTAAAAACACTTATATTCTTCTATTTAAGAAAATCAATTAAAGAAGCAACAGATGTTAAAAAAAGCATTATTTGCGATGCATCCCGACAAGTCTCCTGGGGTTGACGGTTTTAATCCAGGATTTTTCCAAAGGTATTGGAACATAGTGGGTACGAAAGTTACTCTTGCTTACCTGTATTTCATCCGCAACCAGTCTTTTCCTGATGGTTTGGCCGACACATTGGTTGTGTTGATCCCTAAGAAAACAAATCCTACTGATATCAAAGATTTGAGACCAATATCTCTTTGTAACGTCATCTATAAAATCGTTGCAAAGATGATCACGAATATATTGTATAAAGTTCTTCCTTCTATCATCTC
Source organism: Codiaeum variegatum (assembly GCA_948294925.1). Lineage (NCBI taxonomy): Eukaryota > Viridiplantae > Streptophyta > Magnoliopsida > Malpighiales > Euphorbiaceae > Codiaeum > Codiaeum variegatum. Next base: position 6,817 of record CAOJBK010047813.1, read on the forward strand.
CATAAATCAGAGTGCTTTTCTTAAAGGAAGGTTGATTACAAATAACATCATGCTCGCTTTTAAGGTTGTCCATTATTTGAGAAGGAAAACTCAAGGTCTAATGGGGGTATGCAGCTCTTAAGCTTGATATGAGTAAAGTGTACGATCGCGTTGAATGTGATTTTTTGTAGGCTATGATGCTTAAAATTGGGTTTGATCCTCAATGGGTGAGTCTAATTATGACGTGTGGTCTATCGGTACGTTATTTCTTTGCTTGTGGTAGTAGTGACTTAGGACCAATTACACCGTCAATAGGTCTTCAGTAGGGCTGCCTTTTATCGTTCAATTTGTTCCTTATATGTGTCGAGGGTCTATCTCTACTTTTATCCAAGAAAGAAACAACTGAAAGTCTTCATGGTTGTCGTGTAGCAAGGGGTGTACCTTCGATATCACACTTGTTTTTCACATATGATAGCTACCTTTTTTTCGGTTCTAATGAGAATGAAAGCAAGTGTGTTCAGAACTGTCTTTGAGATTATGGAATTACTTCAGGTCAAGAGGTTAACTTTAATAAATCCTCCATTTTCTTCATTCAGAATACTTCAGCTGTTAGAAGAGAGGAAGTATGTGGTATTTTAGGCGTTAGTGAAGCACCGGAGTTAAATCCTTACTTGGGAATTTTGAGCTATATTGGGTGTAAGAAAACTCAAGTCTTTAATGTGTTAAAGACAAAATTATCAAGTGAAGGGCTGGAAAAAACACATTCTCTCTCAAGTGGGGAAAGAAGTCCTCATTAAATATGTTCTTCAATCTATCCCCACTTTTATAATGGGTTTGTTTCTTCTCCCCTTGTAGCTATGTAATGAGATGGATAAGCTATTAAATCGATTCTAGTGGCTGTTGGAAAGCAATACTGGTGGCGGAGTGCATTGGATGTGTTTTGATAGACTTTGTCAACCGAAATCTAGAGGAGGTTTGGGCTTTTAGTCTTTTCACAATTTCAATATCACTCTGTTTTGTAAACAAGGCTGGAGATTTCTACTTGATCATAATTCATTAGTTTATAAAGTTTATAAAGCTCGATATTTCCCAAATTGTGTTTTTCTTTGTACTAAATTCCAAACCCAAGTTTCATATGGCGGAGTATCTTAGCAGGCCAATCCCTCCTGAAGTCGAGCTACATTAAATGGGTTGGAAGAGGTGAACGATTGATATATGGAATGATCCATGGATTCTGATCCCAAATACTACCTATGTTACTACTACAGCTCCAAATGGTACAAGACAATCTAGAGTGAGTGCTCTTCTTGATTCTGACTTTGCTTCTTGGAACATGGAAACGGTTGTTGCTATTTTTAATCAAGTTGATGTGAGAAATATTGCTTCAATTCCTCTTAGCTAGTCTTAACACAATGATTCTTAGTTGTGGTTAGGGGATTCAAAAGGTGCATATACTGTTAAATCAGGTTACAAAGTCTTAGCTTCTCAAATTAGTGTTGTTAATTATGGTCTTCCGCTTGCAAATGTTTTATGGCTAAAAGTTTTCTTTTGGGGAGAAATCCATAATTGTTTACCAACTTGATTAATTTGAGAGGTAAACACTAATGTTACTACTGTGTTTAGTATGTGTGGTCAAGGAGATGAAGACATTGGCCATGCTTTTGTATTTTGTGACTTTGCTTTGTCCTGTTTTTTTGAAGCAAACCTCCTCTTACCTGGACAACATATGAATTCTTGGTGGCACTGGTTTTTAAATTTAGCTAGCGGGAATGATGCAAATATGGTGTGTCAGGTTGTGGTGGTCCTTTAGGCTATATGGAAGCACAAGAACTAGGTTACATGGTCTGGAATTTTTTTGCCATCATCTCAAGTGGTTTATGCTACAACCAGCTTTCTCATTGAGTGGTGCCAAGCACAACAGCAATCGTCTTCAACCTCTCGACTAGTTGTTGTAAGTGCCAACGATTCATGGTCTTCCCCGCCTGCAAATTGGCTTAAATGCAACACGGATGCTTCTATTCCTTCAAACCAAAATTTTTATGGAATTGCATGTGTTTTGTGTAATGATGCAGGTACTTTTGTTGCTGCAATTGCGTAACCTGTTCATGGCATTTCTGATCCTAAAATTAGTGAGGCAATCAACGTTAGGGAAGCATTATCTTGGCTAAAGAGGAAGGGATTTGACCGAATAATTATGGAGACAGATTCACTTCTTTTAGTTAATGTTATCAAAAGTCCTGTTGTGGATTTGTCTTATTTTGGTACTATTGTCTTAGATTGGAAAAACCTTTTATTGTCATTTGATGCAATAGAGGTTTAATATACTAGAAGGCCAGGGAATGTGGCAGCTGATTGTCTTTGTAAGGTGGTCCATTTAGTGTTTGGTCTGTAAGAGTGGATTAGTGTGTACCCTCCTTGCATTTCTCATGTTTTTTAATAATAATCTTGATAGGAGCTAGCAGGATAGATGATGAATGGGTGCTATAGAGGAGCTAGCTTAGGTAAGATGTCCCCGTGCTCCCATGAGTCCTTCCTAGTTCCAAATTTATTAAAAAAAAATCAATTAAATATCTTATATTTTAAATTTGTTAACACTTTAAGGCATTTAAAATATTATAAAATAACTAAAATGTTTCCCTCTTTTATTTGAATTCCTTATTTCTACCAAAATTATTTTAAAAAAACTTTCTTTTAATTTATAAATTTGAATAAATTAAAGGTAATCTAAAAAAATAAAACTCTAACGCTTTACTTGGTTCAATTCAATTAAAAAATTCATTTCATTTATAATTGAATTTCCATATTTGGCATGTTAACTAAAAATTATAGAATTCATTTTAAATAAAATAAATTGTGTTTAGTGTAAATCTAGAATTTATTTCATATTTTATGAAGATAAACATTTTTTTTGAGTGACAGTTGATGTCAGAAGGCAGAGAGCGAAACAAGATATTCCAACTAGGTTGGCACCCCTCTATCGTAATCTGCAAAACTGAGCTCGTGTTTATTAAATAAAAAAGAAAAGAAAATATAAAAGGTTTATTCTAGCAAACTACATGAAGCAAATTTTTTCTGAAAATGAAAAATCATCGTAAATGAGTCTATTACAAAATTTTGGGTAAGTAGACCAAAAATGTGAATCAGACTGAGTCACTCCATAGGAAACCAAAGAATATGCCACACCATTTCATTCCATGTAGACATTTTATACCACTAGATGCATTTGATGAACTTTGACCATATAGTCTGCCCAATCCACTCTACATTGCAAAGGAATGTTCATAGACTTACTCCGAAAAAGAGACACAACATAGGAGAAGTCGTTCTCTAGCCATATGTTCCACCATCCACGATCACAAGCCAATGAAATTGCATGAATTGCTGCTTTCAACTCAACAATAAAAGCAAAGGAATAATCTATGTGATAAGATAAAGATCCATGACAGTAACCTCTATGATTTCTGAAGACACCACAACACCTGAAGGACCTGGGTTGCCAATCGAAGACCCATCAAAATTAATTTTGATCCACCGGGTAACTGAAGGCTGCCATACAACTAAAAGTATTACTAGAGCCTTTTTTGGCATGCTAGAAAGATAGCGATTGCGAAATATGGAATGCTAAAAAACTGTTCCATACATTGAGCCAATGCGAAAAGAACTCGCTCCCTTAACAAACTTCCACAACTACTTTAACATATTGAAAAAGAACATCATTTCTTGTATGCCAAGTGACCTAAATGGAAGAAACAAAAGATGATTGACATATAGCTCGAACCTTAGGACTTGTCCTTGGCCATTGCCTCATTAAGAAGATCCAAAAGATTACCACTTGATGTCAAATGCAAGCCAAATAATGTTGAAATTCCTTTCCAAATAGTCAGAACTATCTTTCATGAAACAAATAGGTGGCTATTAAACTCAACAACCATTTCGTATAAGCAACAACGAGAAACTACAACACATCCCTTTCATGTAAGTTGTTCATTCGTTGGCAAACAATGAAGTATTGCTCTCCAGCAAATTAAAGAACAGGAAGGGGGAGGGGTGGGGAAGCTCCCTAAATAAACTGACTCCAAAGAACATGAACAAGATGCCCAGTTAAATAATTGTAGAAAATTTTCATCATAAGTTTCCCATTCCGAGCAAATCGCCATATACATATATAATTCTCCTCCATTCACATTTTAACATTAGCAATGAAAGATGCAACATCATAATATAGTATTTCATCTAATAACCACACTCCATTAGAGAAATAACAACTGACCTTATATGTGAGATTGCCTTGGATAGATGTAGGGAAAGAACGTTGATTCGCCACTAATGGCACAATCCAATTATCTATCCAGAAAAAAAATTAAGTTCTCCTTCCAATTAACCATCGACCCTTCTCTAATCTTGGCAAATACTCCCTGAATTGAACTCCAAACAGAGGACTTAAAGGCAATGGCTTTAGGAAGGCGGAATGGTAACAAAAATCTGATATGAAAAAGATTTGCAGCAGCTCCATTTCTTGTGAAAACACACTAAAAAAGGCTTGATAACATTGAAAGATTAAGCCTCGATAAATTTTTGATGCCTAAGCCATCTTCTTTAATTGATTTGCAACATTTTTTCCATGGCACAACAACCAGCTCATGCTTATAAATATCCCCACTCCAAATAAAATTTTGAATATGTCTTTGAATGCTAATCAAACTCTTTGGCCATCAACAAATAAAAAAAGAGTGAACTCAAAATAATAGAGTTGACAAGATAAACTCTACCTATCATTGATAAAGAAGAGCCATTCTAATGTGACAACTTACTTAGAATTTTGTCTGTAGTAGGCTGCAAGTGCTGCTTTCTTGTGAACCAACAAATAGAGGTACCCCTAAATAAGAGAGTAGAAGATTGTTGCTTTTAGCTTCAATACCCTCAGCTAGTCGAGCTGCCCTTCTAGGCAATATTGCTTTCTCGAAACAAATATTTGATTTAGCCTAATTTATTTGTTGCTCTGAAAGATGCCCATAAAGCTGAAAAGCTTCCTGGATGCATTTAATATTGTTGACTGTCACCTTCCCAAAAATAATGATATCGTTGTTAGCAGTGTATGCCCTAGAGCTTACACTCTGTATGTGAATGTAAATGAAAACCTAACTGGCTTTAGTATATATGTTCTTTAAGTGGATACATTCCTAGTATTGAACATATATATGTCCCTTAAGTATTCTGTAGGGAATCTATTCTCAAAGAGTTTGAGAATATGAGTGACTGATTGCCTTTTTAACAGATGCTTTAAAGGTTATTCATGGTCATAGGATTATTGGTAGGGACACCATTAATCCGGAAGACCATCACCTCTGTTGTCATTCATGATAAGTATGAGATACTTATTGGTATGGAGGTAGTGAGTCTCATGCTACAAACATGTGATGTCATGACAACACGTGAGCACTCATGAGATGAGTAAGTTGAACAGTGACGTTAGATGAGGGATACATGGGTCGTTACCTACTAGTCAATATCGCATCATCTAGATCATAATTGTGCATATAATCCTTAGACTTGAGGTGACATGTTATCTGACATATTGGTGGCTATGGTTTGTTACTGCTTACATACCAATGCTAGTCA
>CAOJBK010048160.1:0-14535 GCA_948294925.1 Codiaeum variegatum
ATGGAAACATGTTAATAATCTTTTATTCTTTTTATGACACATGAATATTCACATATTAGAAGATTAATTACCTGGTGCACACATGATTTAGAAGGTGTGCTCGCACGTGTGAGTTCAGTTTGCCTTTTAGTACCCCTAATATCTTTTCTCTCGCTCCGCCTCTGTTACCCCGACTCCCTGCATTACCTTAATGCATCCATGTCAGACAAGCAGCTAGTATAGATACCTTATTTCTCATTATTTACTCTTATATCAGAAGTGGATGAGAGTGTGTAGAATATGGAGACACTGGAGCTTGGACATGTATATATCATGCACTCCTGAGATTTTGATATAAATAAACAAGAATCTAGTTACCTCTGAAGTTGCATGTTTATGTATGTGCATTTTGATTTTCCTATTTACATGTCTTTATACGAGTGATTCCAGGATTTCTTTAGCACTGTTGAATTCTTTTTAAGCAGCTCCTTACTGTAATATTTTACTTTTCAGCATAAAGCTCCGTACATTGAGGAATTGGAAGAGCAGATGCAACAGCTTCATGAACAACGTGCATCTGCTATTTTAGAAAGAAGAACCGCTGATAATGATGATGAAATGATGGAGGTGAAAGCAGCTGTAAAGGTAGCAACGACGGTCTTCAATGAACGTGGCAGCAGTGCTGCAGCTATTGCCGCTGCCTCAAGTGCAGCCCAAGCTGCATCTACCAAAGAACAAACTGATCTACCAGTGAAGTTAGATGAATTCGGTAGAGACACCAACCAACAGAAACGTATGGACATGAAGAGGAGGGCTTTAGCCCGTCAGCAAAGGAAAGCTCGGTTTGAGGCAAAGAGATTGTCTTCTATGGAGCTAGATGGTTCTGATCACAAAATTGAGGGAGAATCAAGTACAGATGAGAGTGACAGTGAAAGTGCAGCTTATGAATCCAACCGTGATTTGTTGCTCCAAACTGCTGATCAAATTTTCAGTGATGCTTCTGAAGAATATTCTCAACTTTCTCGGGTTAAAGAAAGATTTGAAAGATGGAAGAAAGAATATTTAACAAGCTATCAAGATGCTTATTTTTCACTTAGCGCACCTGCCATCTTCTCTCCATATGTGAGACTAGAACTTCTAAGATGGGACCCGCTACACCAGGATGCTGACTTTTTTGATATGAAATGGTATTGCTTTGAGTTTTGAATCCGTTAAACTTAGTGCTTTTTTTTTTGGATCTCCTACTATGGTTTTCCTTAGTACTTTTGAGATGAGAAAAGTTTGCCTTCTGGATTTTTTTTTAATTTGATTATTTCATGTCTTATTTTCTGTTATTTGATATCTTGCACACTGAAAATCCCCATATATGCTTTGGCTTTTTTTTTTCCTCTCTATTTTCCCCCTCTTTTCACACTCTATTTCTTCTCTTGTTCAGGCATTCCCTGCTGTTTACTTACGGTCTATCAGAAGATGAAAGTGGTCTCAGCCCCAATGATGCTGACAGTAACCTCATTCCAGAACTAGTAGAGAAGGTTGCAATTCCTATTTTGCATCATGAAATCGCTCATTGTTGGGACATGCTCAGTACACGAGAAACTAAAAATGCTGTTTCTGCCACAAGCTTGGTGACAAATTATGTTCCAGCTTCCAGTGAGGCTCTTGCAGAGCTGTTACTTGCAATCCGTACTCGTCTAGCTGATGCTGTTGCTAACATTGTTGTATGTATTTTGATCTAAATCCATCTTCTTCTGAATCCTCTTAGTGTATATCATAGTGTTTCACTCATTTTTATGTTTTAGGTTCCAACGTGGAGCCTGCTTGTGCTTAAGGCTGTGCCAAGTGCTGCACGAGTTGCAGCATATCGGTTTGGGATGTCAGTTCGTTTGATGAAAAATATCTGCTTGTGGAAAGATATCCTTGCATTGCCCGTTCTGGAGAAGCTTGCTCTCGATGAGCTTTTATGTGGGAAGGTTCTTCCTCATGTCCGAAGCATTGCACCTAATGTCTATGATGCAGTCACAAGAACTGAAAGGATTATTGCTTGTTTATCTGGTGTTTGGTCAGGTCCAAGTTTCACAAGGGACCACAGGTATTGATATTATGCTTTGACCTTTGTTTTGTCATTGAACTCACTTTGACTATATGCTTTGACTTTTGCGGTTCTAAGATTTAGCTTGGCTGGTTGGTTGGATCTTGATTAAATGTGTAGCACTTTTTGTACATTTTTCATGTTTATGCAGTGTCTCGACTAGTTAGAGAAGCTTGTATAGTTTTATTGGGATCAGTTTTGTTTTGGTTGATAGAGATGAGGGAAGTAAAAGATAAATGGTAAAACCAATGTTTTTAAATCTGGTCCGAACGTCAACCCAGTCTATAAGCTAAGTCAGTAGGTCAGTGGTTCAACTGTTGGATTGATGGTTGAAACAGTTGGTCAATGTAATTGATAAAATTGACTATTTATAATAGAAAAAGTATAAGATTTATCAGTACTTTCATCCAAAATTGAAAAGTTAACAAATTAATTGTTGTTTCCATTCTTAGCCAATTGAAAAGTTAACAAAATAATTGTAATTTCCATTCTTAGCCAATCTAAATTCTAGAATATCAATAGGTAGTTAAATACCTATTCTATTTTAGTTTACAAACATGAAAAAAGTTACATTAATGCATAAGTAAGCCCGCAAGTCTTGGAATTATTGTGTCCATGAATGTACACTGTCTCATTTCTCCTGTGAAAACGCAATTTCTTTCCCTTTTTTTTTTTTGAAAGTTATTGGGTCATTTTCTCACAATGTTAGTTCTTCTATGGTTTTAATTGTTGTTTTCTAATTAATCAAAGTCATTTTGATACGATGATCATGTCTGGTTTTGCATATTTTGCTTGATGATATTTATTTGTTTTAAGCACAACAAGCTTAAGGAGAAAAAACTGACACTGTTTTGGTTCGTATACTGGGTATGCTAGGTAATTGAAAACTGTGTGGGTCATGTAGATTTATATGGGTCAATTGCTTATCCAATATGAATTGAAACCCAGGTTGGTTTAGTGTCTGTAGCCACCAGATTGTCCTGCCAGCAAGGTTATTGACTCTGTTTTGGTGATGGTTCTGGATTCATCAACGAAATAAAATATTTTGGTACTGGAGTTTTTCAGGGTTCTATTTTGGATTATTCCAGTTTTTATATACATATTTCTAAAAATATATTTACTATATACAAGTATTAAAAAGACCTAAAAATACTTTAAAATAAAACTTTCAGAGAATTTATTCGCCTAATTAATAAAATTCCATTTGACATTTATCACAAAATTTAAGTTAATAAACACTAAAAACTTTAAAGGTGCAAATTACTAACATAATATAATAAAATAACTTAACACTGAAATGAAATTGAAAGTTAAAAATTAAAAATAAGGTTAAAAAATTTGAATTCCAAATTAAGAGAGTTGATGTGTTTGATGTTTTCTTTTCCCCTAAAATGAATGACGTATGAATTTTAGAGATGAGATTCAAGTCAATCTCAAAAAAAAAATATTGATTTTTTTTTTAGCTTTACCTTTCTCAGCATGTATTGTTCATCTCAGTGGAAATGGTCATTTCAACACCAGTTCACTCATTCCGGTCCGAAATGGCTGAGATTTTGACCGAAACAGAATATGAGCTATATTTTCTCCTATTTTTACTAGTTCCAAGTGGAACAGAACGGAATCAATAAGTATGGCTGCCTGTCCGGATTAATAACACTGGGTAAAACAAAGACTGGAATTAAGAAGTATGGGTCCAAGTTGGGTGCTTATTGCCTAGCTCAAACTGAATTACAAATTGAGTACTTATATGTGTCAATTGCTTAATTATGGAAACTATATTTATGTAGAATGAAAAGAAGAATATTGCAGAAATTATTGATGATTTGGGCCAAAAATACTTCTTGCCTTTATGTAATTCTTTTTTCTCCTTACTTCCCATTTTATCTTAATGTCTGGTTTTGTATGTATAGGTTGGTAGTAGGCAATCTTTTACTGCTCATTTATCGTTCATTATTCATTGTTTGCACCAACTGCATATTAATTGGTTCTTACCTTATTTGCAAATTACCTTGCAGCCATAAATTGCGACCATTGGTAGATTTTGTAATGTCATTAGGAAAGACACTGGAGAAAAAGCATGTCTCAGGTGTGTCTGAAACTGAGACCAGTGGTCTGGCTCGCCGACTGAAGAAGATACTGGTTGAGCTCAATGATTATGATAATGCTAGGGAAATAGCTAGAACATTCAATCTGAAGGAGGCTTTATGAAGAAGAAGTTCTCATGAGCGACACTGATTGAAACTTGCTGCATTTGTTAAGCAGAATTGTTGGCAAATGCAAGAACATGCACAGACCTTGTATATATCCGAACCTTCAATTGAAAGGAGTTATTTCGAGCATGGACAGGGACACCACATCTAGAAGAATGCCGACGAAGCAATTGGAATCTGGGGAACTGAGCCCAAAGAAAAGCGGAGCAGATTCCTCGGGGCTTTAATTGAATGGGTCTCACCCACATGCTTTGTAACAAGAGGGGTTGAGTGATGGAGTTTTGACAAGGAATCTTGTAAAAGATTTTGCCAGGCAATGACTGACAGGAGTGTGAACACTTGTTCCTAGAACTATAATAATTTTAACATGATTATTTTATTTTAGTTCTATGTGAAGAGCATTAATGCTTAAAAGATTAGTATTTTATTTCAAGAATTTGTTAACTCTTGCATTTTAGCTGGTTGTTTGTTATGACAATTTTAGAGTGTCAAGGTTGGTGACTCAAAGTTCAAATCAATGGGAGTATGAACGAGGACCATTAATTATTTATGGGAAAACAGAGCAAAGAGTAAAGAAGCCGCAGAGTAGTGGGAGTAGGCTGGTTTCCATGGCAGTGGTTGGTTTGGTTTTGAGCCATACAACAAATGGGCAGGCTGCTAGTGGTAGTGAAGTGGTTCTTTTTTTTAATAGTAATATGTAGAAAATTGGAATACTAATGGACTTGTTTACGTAGACAACGTGGGATTGACTCGTTAATTATAGTGGAGTTGTAATTTTGAATATTTTCTTTTTGTATTAATGATCAAATGAATAAGTATACAAATTATGATTTAAAAGAAAATATTTTAATTAGTGATACTGACTGAAGTCTCAAAACACATTCTGTCTGAAGTACATCCTACGCCTACGGATATTATTAATTTGTGAACTAGTCATATAGTATCTACCTATATGTATAACTGCAAATCAATCACCTCATATTTGCACGCACAGAAGATGGGTAGCTGCGTGTTGCTTTGTTATTTTGTTTATGTTGTACTGTTTACGCAGCTGCATAGTTGCATCAGCCATTAGCAGAAAAATGCTACTTGACAATGGCCTTGCTCTCACTCCTCCTATGGGGTAATAAATTAATTTTAATTATACTTAACTTGTTTAGTTCATCATTCATCATATATGTATGCATTTGTTTTTGGTTAGGTGGAACAGTTGGAACCACTTCCATTGCCAGATAAATGAGACCATTATAAAACAAACAGGTACTCTTCATCTCTGTTTCAAGTTCTCTATATAAATAATTACAAGGCACCAAAGGTTAATATTTTATTGAACAGCGGACGCTTTAGTCTCAACTGGGCTAGCACAGCTTGGCTACGTTTACGTTAATATAGGTAATTAAATCAGTAATTGTTTCACTTAAATTTCTCCTCTAATTACAAAATACTAAAACTCTCACTCAACTCTTGGAGATGATTGTTGGGGCGAATCAAATCGAGACCATCAGGTTCATTTTCTCTCTAATTACTTTTGATTATATTGCATTACATGTTTTTAAGGTATTGCAAATGAAATGTAAACAGTCATTTCAAATACATTACATTGTGGCCTATCAAACGCTTTTCAAATGTTATGATTTTTCTCTGTTTTTGGTTTAGGGAAATCTAGTGGCCAATAAGGCTATATTCCCTTTAGGAGTGAAAGCTGTAGCAGATTATGTTCATAGTAAGGGTCTCAAATTAGGAATATATGCAGATGCATGGTAACAATTCACTTTTCTTAATTTATATATATAACAATGATTTCTACCTAAAATCACAACTTAATTTTTCTTTTTTAAATTTTCTATCAAGGATGAGAACATGTACAGGGAGAGTGCCAGGCTCACTTGGGCTTGAACGGTAAGATGCAAATACATTTGCTTCATGTGTAAATTCATTTGCTTTCCTTTAATTAATAAGTTTTGCCATTAATAATATTAATTAACTAACAGTTGTACTGAAAATTATAGCAAAACACTAATTGTAGCAAGAGATGTTTGGGAGGTAAGCTATTCAATGAACTCTAATTTACTTCTCTATTTTATACATTAATTGTCATTCTCTTTTCATAATGATAATATCAGTATCGGACGCTCCAAACACAATTCCAACAGAAATTAACAGCAGATATTGATCCTCATGCCTGCAAGCTCTATGTGCTATCTCCAATCTCATAGCTTTTATTACTGTTTTTCTTTTTATTTTCAGGAGTATAAACATTCAGTTTGATTGAATTTAGATGCTCTTTTTCTTCCTACAAATTGCTTTTTTTTTTAAAAAATTCATATTTTAAGAAAAGCTAAAAGATATAGCTTTTCACAAACCATGGCTTTTTATGCTCTGAATAAATTACACAAAAATTTGACAAAAGCAGTTTTCATGACAATGCCACCCCAGTCCTAGATCATCATCAACAAAGTTGCAATTTTGATTTATTCAATTTAACTCTAATATAGTATGGAATATCAACTTGCCGACGCTTAGGTACACACAATCCCACAACTTTAGAATATGAATATAATATAATCAAATACATTATAAATATTAAAATAAGGGTGTTTTCGTGGCTGTAATAAAATGATGTGTAATCAAATGTCTCTAATGTAAATTTGCACTAGATAAGCATTCAATTACATGCCATTATAGCCTCTCAAACATATTTTATATATGTATTTGATTATATTGTATTACATCTAATAATTTATTAAACGTACTCTTAAAATATAATATAAATTTCAGAGCCTGCAATAGTAATATATATATATATATATATATATATATATATATATATATATATAATTTGCCATATTCTTATCGCACCCATGTCTCTTTTTTTAAAAAATGTTGTTTTTCGCACTCGTACTTATATTTGAGTCTGTGCTTCATCAATGTTCACCGCTTCAACTGAAGAAGTTGAAATGAAATGGATAAACCGATAAAAAATACTAAATTAAAAATATTTAAATTAGTTAAAATGCTGATTTGAAACAAAAAAAAGTTCAGACATCATTTAATCAAAATTGAAAAGTTGAGACAATGAATTTATAATTTTGCCTATTTTCAACTTTCAAACCATATGACAAAATTAACCTTCCTTCTTCCACGTTCGTTGGCATTTGGCTTATAATCAAATACGGGCACTTCTGTCCACTACATACTAATTATTATTGCTTTGTCCACTCACAGCTAATTTATAAACATATAAAACTCTATCAACTACAGTTTTCAATTAGGGCTCCTTCATACTGATTTTCTATCTTCTACTGTTTCGCCGGCTACTCCTTTTCCGCTCTTCTTCATCCAGGTAAGCCACGAATACTTCTTTTCCAGTTTTGCTCTCTTCCTCTTCCTTTCTCTAATAAATTGCTTTTCTTTATTTTCATTTTCATCAAACAGTTCAAGTGAACATTGAGCTGCTTCACTGTTCGTTGGGCATCGATTTTCAGAGCTGGATTGACCTGTAAATATTTAGTTGCTTTCATCTCTAATCTTAAATTTTTGCTTTAATTTCTCATCTGAACTCTGTATTTTAAGAAATATCCTCATTTACCGGCAAATAAAACTATCATGGTATTCCAATCGCAGTCTAACTGAGGTATTTCATTGAAAAAAATTACACATTGTTTTATCTTTGTCCTGTTGTTTAATGCCAAAACAAATTTCTATTGTTGATGAAATCAATTTTTGCAGGTGTTCTTATGTTTCATTATGATATTCGCTTCAATTTTCTCCAATGGATATTTTTGTTTGAAACTTTTGATTTTATTATACTATTATTATTTTATTTGATTTGTGAAAACCTTTGTAGTGTTCTAACTAATTATAGATAGGTGATCTCTAATCTTAACAATCTAGCTGCTGCTTCTACTGCTGCATATAATAATCTTTGTTTTTATATTGGTATTTTTTTTTGTATAATTTGTTGTTTAAATTAACTAAATTTTTTATCTTTTTTTTTCTGTAACTCAGTTTTTCCATAAATTTGTTGTCTATGCTTTTTTAATCTTAGCAATTTAGGGTATGTATATGTATATGATATATTTCTTTTCGATGTGGCTATATATCTTGTTTTTCTAAGACCAAAATTTCCAATTAAGATCTAAAATTGTAAATAAAGCTTAACAGAAGGCGATGAATTTGTAATCCTAACTTCTAATGTCTTAGGATTTTGCCTTAGATTTTGGTGTTGATATTTGCTAAGTATTTCTTTTAGTTATTATTTAGTGTAAAACAACTTCAAATATAAATTTTAAATTTATAATTTGTTTCATGTTTTTTTTAACGGCTTTGCTCTTTTTGCTTTTTGTACCAATTTGCAGTGTCATGCAGAGCTTAATAACTTGCATGCAAAGAAAAAAAAAAGGAAATACTTGAATCTTTTCTTATTTAATGAGAATCCTTTAGTTCCACAGACTTAGTGGCTCTAAAGTGATTTAGGACGTCTGCACTTTCTTGCTTTACAAAATTAATTTTACATTAATACTTTTTCTTTTCTTTTTTTACTGAGTGATTATAACTGGGAATATCACTTTATTGCTACAATTACTGCACTCATATAATGCTTTTGGAATTGATTGGAAAATGGATCAGTGGGCTTTGTTTCTTTATTTTATGAATTGTTATTGAAGTTTTGCTGTGCCACTTGGGATTGTTAATGATTGTTGCAATTTAAATGGAGCATGCATTTGTAATTCTGTTCTATGAAGTGCGTCTTTTAATGTTGCATTTTGCAGAAAATATTGACTACGTAAATTTATTGAGACGCTCAGCATTTCAAATGAACCAACAAAAGGACTGATTAAAATACTTGGCTTGGATTTTAGTATTTTTCTAATGGGTCGGCATAGATATGATTAAAAATACTTGATTTGGATTTTTAATCCTATTCATCTTTTGACGCTACTAGATTTTGTGTTTTGCAATTTACTATTCCCACTTTAATATCTTTTTGTTACATGGCTGAGAAACTATGTTGCTATCATGTAGTTTTTGAAATTAAGGAAGTAGATTGGCAGGAAAAGTCCTAGAGCAAACCAAAATTTTTAGGTGCATATGTTATGCCTGGCTTGATGGATATGCAACATTTATTTCTATTGTTGGATTTTAATTTTAATGTGAGTTCATTTAATGCTAGATTGTAATTCAATTATGGGTGAAATAAAAAAAGGGAATAATCATTCTCCTTACTTATAGAAATGTGCTTTTCGTTTGAATGAATTAATTTCACTAATGGAAATGATTTCCAAGTGTACTCAACTTTTATACGCATTGAATAATTGTTACTTGATTATGTTCTTTGATATGATATAAGTTTTCAATAATTTTTTTTTGCCAAGAAAGTCTGTCATTAAATTCTTTATTACTTATATGATAATAATTTGATTGATAATTTGTAATGCTTTTATTTATATTTTTATTAAAATTTAATTTGAATAATTGCTTTTGAATTTATTTGAATGCGTTCTGCCAGCAGCAATGCACGGATTATAATCTAATAAGTAATGAAATATAAAAGCATAAAAAACTTTTTCTCTCTACCTTAGCTAGATAGTCGAATTTATTTGGTTGCAATTGCAGCCAGGGTGAAAATGCACTGACCAAATTGATAAAGTTTTAAAAGCTAGATGAAATTTAGAAGATGCTAAAAGTTGAGGATTAAATGGATTATTAATCCTCAAAATTATGAAAAGGTCATTTGAATTCATTCGTATTATGTTTTAATTTTATTTAAAGAAGCACCTACTTTTTAGAGTCTCAAGAATATTGTCCTTATTTTTACCTTTTTCATGTTCTAGGCAGATTATTTTTATTTGTATCTAGCTCCAATTGTTTTTGCTTTAGGGTAGTATTGTTTCTCTATGCTGTTTTTGGCTCTTTTTTGGTCACTGGCTTTTTCTTGGCTGTTTTTAGATCCGAATATTCCTGGATTAGAAATTTTTTTACATATTAAACACGTATAGAGTGAATTGGTAAAAAAATTCTTTAAAATTTTAATAAATTAAGAGACCCTTAGTCTTTTTTTTTTTTTACTTACATGCTTGTGCTCTGTTACATACATTCTAAGACTCAAGTTCAGAAGGGCCTGCCTATAATTATATAAACTTATAACTAATCATATATTTTTCATGCTTTGATTTGATAATTTTCATAATTTAAGGTACATTTGTAGACTTAGATATGATTATTTACTCAGGTGCCATAAACCAGTGTGAGGTTGAGCTTTTAAGCGAGCTTCAAATGCACTTCAACTTCAAAATGATCTGCAAAGATCTTGGGCTTGAGCTTCAAGACAAGTTGAAATTCAAGCTTCAATCTTAGCCTGGTTAAATTTATAAACTAGCTATTGAGAGATCGAGCTCAGTTTTCCTATGAACATGTTTCAAGCTTGACTCAAGTTCGATCCCAAGTAAAATGGGGGAAAAAAAAGAAAGAAAAATGAGCTTGAGCAAGCAAAAGCTTGGCTCGGTTCGCTCATTTACACCCCTAGAAAGAAGCCTGCATATCTCATTTTACTGAAAATATTACCAATGCTTTCCCTACACTATCATTGTTTGCTAGCATTGTTGATTCTTGACTCTGTGTTCAGCATATTCTGTAAAAGTCATAACTTATCTGTTTCATAAGTTCAATTTCTGATGATGGAAAATTTCCTCATGGGTTGAGGGACCTCCATTTTTTATTGGTTAATTACGTTGGACTTAGATATTGTTAGCTATTTGAGTGGTTGTTTGTAATGAATAATGACGTCATGAATCAAACCTTTGGTTATTGCAGAACTAGGTGGCATAATCACAATGCAGACTGGTGAAGCCCTTGGTTCAATGGAATTAGAAACAATTCCTGATGGAACCCAATCCAAGTTACCACCTAAGCCAAAGTTTGATCCGTTGAAGGCTCATGAGATGTCTGATGGTCAAGTTCAATTTAGGAAGGTATCGGTTCCACCACATAGGTTTTCACCTCTCAAGAAGGCTTGGATGGAAATCTACACTCCTATATATGAGCAGATGAAGATTGATATTCGAATGAACATCAAGGCTAGAAAGGTTGAATTAAAGACCAGGTCAGATACACCAGACATTAGCCACTTACAGAAATGTGCAGATTTTGTACATGCTTTCATGCTGGGTTTTGATGTAATAGATGCTATTGCTCTTTTAAGATTGGATGAGCTATATGTGGAGTCTTTTGAAATCAAAGATGTTAAAACTCTTAGAGGCGAGCACTTGTCTCGTGCTATTGGAAGGCTGTCAGGTAAAGGTGGTAAAACGAAGTTTGCTATTGAGAATGCTACCAAAACAAGGATTGTGATTGCCGACACCAAGATTCACATATTAGGATCTTTTCAAAATATAAAAATAGCAAGGGATTCTCTCTGCAACCTCATTTTAGGGTCCCCTGCTGGAAAAGTATACTCAAAGCTTAGACAAGTCTCTGCTAGATTGGCTGAGAGGTTTTGATCTTATTTTATGTGTTATTTTTAGACAAATATTGTTTGTTATGCTGAGTTGTTTGTTATTATTACTTGGCATGACATGAATTTTGTGCTTCAGAGGCTTTATTATTGTGTGCAAGAAATCTTTGGTTATAGAGAATATCCCAATATGAAATGCATTATTTACATGATTAATTGTTTGTAGCTGATTGTGTGGTAGAAAAGTTTTGGTTAGAAATTTATCATCCATTATTGACTTGATATAATTTTGCTATTAATAAGAAAATTATTATTTTTTTTTTGCCTGATATAAATTTAGCTTATTGGTTACATTGTTTTGTCTATTCGGTAGTGATTCGACGGCTGCTGATTTATAATTTGGGCCCCGTTTTCTAGTATTCTTCTTTCCGGGCTCAAAATGCTGAATGTGAATTAAAAACCTTTTTTTTTGCCAAGAAAATTGAAAAATATTTGGAAATTTAGGTTTTTTTCCTTTTTAATTTAATATATAGATTTTTTATATTTTATTTTTCTAAAATTGTTTGTACTTGCTTTGGAAAAAACACTTTAAAAATAGGAAAATTCGGAAACGCACAAACATTTAATATTTTACATTTTTAATCAATAAACAAATGAAACGAGCAAATTACTTTATTATTGAATCCAAAGTTACACTTGACTAAAGCTTGATAGAACTTAATAAAGCAAAAAAAAGAAGCAGAATTTAGGTTAAATAAAACGAAGGAGAAGACTTTCCTCTTAGATTGGGTATTTGGTGTTTGTGTTTCCTTTTGTTTTCATAGTGCGCATTTCAAAATAATAAATGTGAAGGATGTAATCTGCATGGAACAAGTCAATGCCCCAGCACAAAGGTCAATTTCAAGTTGGTGTTTTCCTGAAAAACAAATCAATTTGGTGTTTGTCCATGTTTTAAAGATGTGTAATCAAATACATCTCTAATGCAAATTTGCACTAGATAAGCATTCGATTATTTGCCATTATAGCCTGTCAAACATATCTTATACTTGTATTTGATTACATTATATTACATAGAGCC
This sequence comes from Codiaeum variegatum, assembly GCA_948294925.1. Lineage (NCBI taxonomy): Eukaryota > Viridiplantae > Streptophyta > Magnoliopsida > Malpighiales > Euphorbiaceae > Codiaeum > Codiaeum variegatum. The sequence continues at coordinate 12,810 of CAOJBK010048160.1, forward strand.
TGCAACAGTAGTTTCCCATAATCCCTTTGCAATGTAACCGTTTGAAAATAAATAAATAAATACTTACCACTGGTTTGAGGGTGAGACTTCCACAGCAAAACAAGTAATAAAGAAATGATAGAACAATGGCGACTGAATTTGTATTCTATTGGGAGACAGCCAGCTCTCAATTGTTGCCATTATGCCAGCTATCAGATGCCAAGAACATAAGTAAATTAACTATCCAAAGGTCTTATACAAATATTCAATCAACTTGAACAACATTTAGTATCTGGGGAACTTCCAAGGAAGCTCTGCAACTGTTTCAAGAATTTTTTTCAACTTCTTCCATTGCAGTGGTGAACACTGCCATTGCTCTGATCTTTGTGCTCCAGCTTGTAGTGATTTAAACCCCATATTCGAATTGTTCGGTCATCACTACCTGAAGCAAGCATGTGAAGGTTTGCAGGGTTCCAGCTCACGCAATTAACAGCTCCAGAATGCCCAGGCAGTGCCAATAAGAGTTCTCCAGAGCCTCTATGCCATATATACACCTGCAACAGGAAATGTCAATCCAACACAATATTGACAGATAAACCACCATATCAATCTATTGAGAAATTCCACCAGTAAACCAGACACGCAGTTTTACAATTTGTGGAACTGTTTCCCACATTTGAGGGCCCAGCCGGTTCTGTCATTCATAGTCCATTCTGCTGAATTATTGCTTACCAAGGAATAGTATATTGAATATTTCATACAGAAATGAGGTCAATACAAGAAAGAGTAACCTAGGATCAATCCCGGTGTCCATTTGATGTCAATGTTCAGATTTGGACGGCTTCAAACTGCTTGAAGCACCATCAGTTATATCTTTCTTTCTAGTCATTTTTACATTTTCACATGGACGGGACAAAAAGTTTGTATAAAAACAAATCATATGATGCAATGTTTATAGACTAAGATGTGATAAGACCACATTCAAAAAAAAAAAAAAGATGTGATAAGCCCATGATCTGCATCAAGTCAGACATTTACCAAGTGATACCACATATTGCATCTTCTAAAAATGGCGATCCAGCATTCCATGTACAAACAATGCTACACGCCTTTGGGCGATACTTGCACAAGGGAAGAATCAAAATAACATAAATGCAAATGTAGAACAAGGTCAAGGAAACAGTAAAAACACATTTTTTGACGATGTCACATTTTGTCAAAAAACAGAAAATGCCCTTGCTGTCACTGAATCCAGTACAGCATAAAATAAAGTACCTGAGAATCCTCACTCCCGCTGGCGATAAAAGCTTGCTCAAATCCACCAAAGCAGGATCTGATGACAAATCGAGCACGTGTGTGACCTTTATACTTTGACACAATCTCTGGATTGCCTTCGATACTCCACAGATGAATTTCTTGGTTTAAGAGATTAACCAGAAGGAATTTATTGTCTTTTGATAGAGAGAAGGAAGTGATCACTTCCTCCTCTTTGATCAGCCTTTCAAATTTCAATTCTCTGTCAAGCAACAGTATTTCAGTGTCTCTACATATGCTTATGATCCTCCTTCCGTCATCAGTTATTGCTGTGTCTGATATCCTGAGTGTCCTCTGCCCTTTCCAACATTCAAGCTCCTTCCCATCCAAATCCCATAAGCATATGCTCCTGTCAGTCATACCAGTAAATATTCCTTTACCATCGGGAAACCATCCACAGGAAACCGAACCAACACCAGATTTTTCATACATA